>WNWK01006070.1:0-110861 GCA_009830355.1 Cherax destructor | reverse complement strand
AGTCAAATACAGAGTAGAATAAATTTGTAGACAACAGGAACAGTGTCTCCAAATTTGTTCTTTTCTGTGACTGAAGGTTACCGTGTAGGCGAAACATTTTCTGCAATAAAAATGCTCAACTATTGCACATGTGTCGTACTCCTCCCCAGGATGACGCAAGAAAGTCGAGCACTGACTTTATTTTCTGTAGTGACCATAGGTACTTCCATAGGAACTTACCCACAGCCGACTAATCCCTACGTAGGATAAGATAAGATTTGTTGGGATTTTTAACCCGGAGGTTAGCCACCCAGGATAGCTCAGGAAAGTCAATGCATTATCGAGGACTAATACCCAGGTACCCACTTACTGCTAGGTGAATAGGGACAGCAGGTATAAGGAAACATGCCCGACACTTCCACCCATGAAGGGGATTGAACCACGGACACTCAGTATGTGACCTAGGTAGACAGTATGTAGATTTAATACAAGTTACTTAGTTAAACAAGAATATAGATTATCTATATAAGAAAGAATTAAATGTTAGCCTATAGTACTTTACACTGTGTAAAATGGAACAATGTAAACTCAAAATATCTTATGAGTGTTACAGTCAATACAAAGGTTTCTTACTGAGTAACTGACATTACTGCATTTTATCGACAAAGTGAATTGTAAATACAGTAATACAATAAAGAAGTGAATGCAAGGATATATTAAGCTCCTATGTAGACGATCAGCCATCTCACTACACTGATTTTAGTAACAGAACATGCATCTCAGAACATGCATCTGGGCAGGGCGAGATGTATAAGCAATTCTCCTGACAGGTGTCAGGAGAATTGCTTATACATCTCGCCCTGCCCAGGATTCAACCCAGGTTATTTTGGTTGAGATGCATGTTCTGTTACTAAAATCAGTGTAGTGAGATGGCTGATCGTCTACATAGGAGCTTAATATATCCTTGCATTCACTTCTTTATTGTATTACTGTATTTACAATTCACTTTGTCGATAAAATGCAGTAATGTCAGTTACTCAGTAAGAAACCTTTGTATTGACTGTAACACTCATAAGATATTTTGAGTTTACATTGTTCCATTTTACACAGTGTAAAGTACTACAGGCTAACATTTAATTCTTTCTTATATAGATAATCTATATTCCTGTTTAACTAAGTAACTTGTATTAAATCTACATACTGTACCATTAATATTTGTCTACAACATCTGAGTGCCCTCGGAACCATTGTCCAAACCTTTACCTCTATGTAAAATCAGTACACTTCCTGGATTACGCTTACAGCTTAAAGAAGTATAGCCTAAGTAAGTTTATTCAGGTATACACAAATACAGTTACATAGATTATCATACATAGCAGCATATGTGTAGAGAACCTAGAATAACCCAAAAAAGTCAGTGACTTATTTCCATTGGGGTCTTTTAATACCTTATTATTATACTATGAAGGAGATAATATCTTATTATACTATACAGGAGATATACTAGGAATAAGGTAAACAGAGTTATTTACATTTACATGTGTGTTAGCTAAAAAAAATCATTCTCCCTTTCTGTCGCTACATTCATTAGGCACCTTTTGGCTCTCATCTTGAACTGGTTCATGCTACGACTGGCTTTGACATGTGCAGGCAGTCTGTTCCATTCCTTTATTGCTGCACAGTACCGTGACTGGAACAATACACAAATTACCCACATATAAGAGAGGAGCTTACGACAACGTTTCAGACCATGTGACCTTGTAAATAATCCAAGTCGGACCGAAACGTCCTCGTAAGCTCCCCTCTCCAATGTGCGGGTTATTTGTGCATAGTATAGCCTATCGTGTTCACAGTACTAAAATAACGTTTTCTGTGATGCTAAATCGAGTCCATTTTCTTTTTCAGCCACTGTGTCATGTCCCTCCGGAGTGCAACATCTGCACAGATACTTCACTAACAGGTAAGATAAAGATAAGATTTGTTCGGATTTTAACCCAGAGGGTTAGCCACCCAGGATAACCCAAGAAAGTCAGCGCGTCCTCGAGGACTGTCTTATTTCCAATGGAAATAAGTAATTTTGACTATTTTGGAGTTATCCTAGGTAATTTACACTATGTATGATAATTATACTTATAAGTAAGTTTATTCAGGTATACACAAATACAGTTACATAGATTATCATACATAGCATGTGTGTAGAGAACCTAGGATAACCCAAAAAAGTCAGACAGTGACTTATTTCCATTGGGGTCCTTTTAATACCTTATTATAATACTATAAAGGAGATATCTTATTATACTATAAAGGAGATATCTTATTATACTATAAAGGAGATATACTAGGAATAAGGTAAAATGAGTTATAGCTAAAAAAATAAAAAATCATTCTCCCTTTCTGTCGCTACATTCATTAGGCACCTTTTGGTTCTTTTCTTGAACTGGTTCATGCTATGACTGGCTTTGACATGTGCAGGCAGTCTGTTCCATTCCTTTATTGCTGTACAATAAAAGGAGTTTGAAGCCTGGCCACTGACTGTGGGTATTACAAAGTTGTCCTCTCTCCCCCTAGTACTATGATTGCTTTGATTCCCAGCCTTCACAAAATTGGCAGCAAGATATTCTGGACACTTTGTGAGCAATTTTATAAACTTGATTTAACTTCAGTTGTTTTATTGTCTTCAACATTCAGCATATCCAATTGTTGTAATTCATCCTGGCCTACATGCTCTCTTGGACCCAGGTCCAGGATGAATCTTACCATTTTGTTCTGGGTGATTTGTAGTCTTTCTTTTGAAGAGCAAGCGTAGTCCATATAACATTGTGTAAGGGCTAGACATAGGGTCCTGCGAGCCTCAATAAGTAGACACTGTGCTTGTTTGTAGAGGAACTTCAGTCTGCCATTCGCTTTCTTTTACTACGCTGTTCCCTATCAATTCTCCTAACATGCATGGGCCAAATGGGAGTCCCAGATATTTTACTGAGGAAACTGAAGTGATGGGTTCCCCATTACACCGGAAATTAAAATTATTTGCCCTTCTCAGTTTGTTTCGTGCCAAAGAGAATGTCTTCAGTTTTCCCGAGGTGTAACGATAGTTTGTTGTCTACTAACCATTTGCTGCAGGACTCCAGTTCCAGTGTTATTACATTAGCTATATCTTGTGGGTCTTTACCTGACACTAACAGAGCACGGTCATCTGCATACAGTAGGAGTTTGCACTTGACACTGATGGGCATGTCGTTTACATAACATAGGAATAATAAGGGACCCAGAATACTACCTTGGAGAACTCCACATGCTACCTGTGTCTAAATAAGCTTATTTACATATTAAATTGGTAATAATGTCTTCGTTGTTCAAATTACTCCACATCGCCGCCATGTCATTGAAGGTTGTCCATGCAAAATGCTGTAGTTAACGATAAAGCAAAAATTGTTTAACGCAGCCAGTGGTGAAAATCAAAAAGTTCATTTGCATATCATGTGAATTTAACCTAAATACGGTACCGCAATAGTAGCTGTAGTAGTAGATGGTAATACATAATAATAGTAATCTTTATATTTCTATAAGTAATAAATAATTTCTCCTAATTACAAAAAAAAATATTTTCTGCAGTATAAAGGTAATGTAATTTACATGTAATAAAATAGGCGCAAAAGAAAGCCAGTAGCATGTGCATTCCGGCGCTGTTTGACCCCTAAGGGTTTAGCACTCCACAAAAATGTAACATGTATAATTAATAATAATATAATTCTTATCAGCTTCAAAACCGGTGGATGCTACTTAGAAGTATGGTGGGTATAAAAAGGACACTGTAAGTAGAACAGGCTTTTATTAGGAAAACGTTTCGCTCTAGGAAAAGCTCAAGCTTGGTGAATACTTGGTCTCGACTAAACGCTTGGCTGACGTATAATTATTTTGTAGCTCGTCTTATTGCCTTCTTAGAAGTTCTTTACATTATTACTAGTATTGCAATAATAAAAGCTTTCAGTTCCATTTCCTGAAATATCTACCTATTTCAATGTATGGATTTTCACTCAAATTATCTTTGTCAGCTATGCAAGGAAGAGCATCTCTCCTGTCCGACATTCTTCCGTGGTCAGGTCATTGCCCCGTGTCCATATTGTCCTGGTCGGGATCATTGCCCCGTGGTCCGGGATCATTGCCCGTGGTCCGGGATCATTGCCCCGTGGTCAGGGATCATTGCCCTTCGGATCAGCCCGTGGCGATCTAGCCCCATGGATGAAGATACTCGGCTGAGAACAAGGATCATTGCTCTGCCTTCAATCTTGAGATCCAGCATCTCCAAATGTTAAACTAATCGGAATCACTTGCCAGTAGCTGCTGCCATTTCAAGTTTGTAGATTTCCGTCCTTACACAGTTCAAAACACACTCGAATTCAGAATCCCTACCATCTAGTGCAACTTTCAGGCTTTTTCCTCGCTGAAGGAAGGTATATACCTTCAATTTGCTTCATCTACTTTCACCTGACTATACTTGGAACTTTTCGTATATAATATATATTATTGTATATATATATATATATATATATATTATATATATATATATATATATATATATGTCGTTTGCCATTATAAAATATAAATAATTTAAAAAAAAAAAAAGCATAGAAAACTAAATTCTCTCTAAAATTAAGTCCTTTCTAAAATTTTCTCTTATACGTTTAAAGATATATTTTTTCATTTATGTTAATGTAAGAATTTATAATTTTGTACCAACAGAAACTTTGAAAACCTACCTAACCTTATTATAACAAGCTCAATTTAATTTAGCTAACTCAACTAAATATATTTTAGATACGTTAACATTAATTTAATAATAAACAAACACAATGAAATATATTTTTTCGTTAAGTTCAGAATGATTTTGGCGAAATTATTGCATACACAAAATTTCGCTTGTCTTATATGGCAAGAAGAGCGTTGCTATTTAAGCCAAAATCGCAAGTTTTACCTAATCGGCACGACATATATATATATATATATATATATATATATATATATATATATATATATATATATATATATATTATGCGTGCACGCGCGCGTGTGCGTAAGTATAATATGTATGAATAATCAAATGGCCTCACCGTCTTACAAATATTCGCATATTGAAGGCTATACAACAGCTGTTTTAAGATATATCTGTAACTGACTGAATACTCTATATTGACCCTTAAAACCCTAAACCTTGAGGGGGGATTATACAGTTGCAATCATCGATATTTATAGACCAACTATTATGACGTCATTATCCTGGATAAATTTTGGCGGGAAGAAATGTGATTGGCCAGAGATTGCCCGCCAAAGCTGGTCAAATTATGACTCCAGAGTTTAAACAATGTTGACTCATTTCTCTCATACTGCATCGTTAAAAAAATTTGCGAGTTGTGCAATGTCAAGGAGGTAATACAACTTGGCCTGTGGTGGCAGGGAGAAAGATGGTGGTGTGGTATGACATGATTGTGAATGACCAAGGAACAACCTATGGTGGGGTAGGTTGTGGCGCGAAATGGTGGATGCAACCTGTGGTGGGTGGGTGGATAGCTCGAGGTGGTGGTGATGGCAACCTGATGGTGGTGGTGGGTATGACAACCTGATGGTGGTGGTGGGTATGACAACCTGATGGTGGTGGTGGGTATGGCAACCTGATGGTGGTGGTGGGTATGACAACCTGATGGTGGTGGTGGGTATGACAACCTGGATGTGATGGTGGTGGGTATGACAACCTGATGGTGGTGGTGGGTATGACAACCTGATGGTGGTGGTGGGTATGACAACCTGATGGTGGTGGTGGGTATGACAACCTGATGGTGGTGGTGGGTATGACAACCTGATGGTGGTGGTGGGTATGACAACCTGATGGTGGTGGTGGGTATGACAACCTGATGGTGGTGGTGGGTATGACAACCTGATGGTGGTGGTGGGTATGGCAACCTGATGGTGGTGGTGGGTATGACAACCTGATGGTGGTTGTGGGTATGGCAAACTGATGGTGGTGGGTATGGCAACCCGAGGGTGATGGTGTTGTTCTGTTCTGAATGATAGTTATAGTCGAAACAAAACGTAACTATTTTCCCTGTCACATTCCATGACACAGGGTCGGTCACATAGTCTTGCAATGTGTCAGCCTGAGCTGGCAGACTTCAGTAGGTCAAAGATATCGTCAAGTATTCCATTAAAAGGCTCATCAGCTACGGCAGCTTCAAAGGTTTCCAGCAGAACTGGAATAGCTATCAGTTGTGAATTTCCATCTCGTAGGATAGCCTATCTCATTCACAAGAGAAGTGGAATTTTTATGAAGATACCTCCATCCCAGATCGTGTTCTGGCTAATTGACCAGTTTTACATATAAAAAAGAATTTCTTCGTTTGTTCCACTTAAAAATTTGAATTGTATTTCATAAATATTTAGCTATGGCGTCATCTAGAGATCCAGACGTGTAAGTTCTTAATGTTCTCAGGGGCAAGACAAATTATCCCACTTTAACAGCCTCATTTTGCAAATATCACTACGTTTGTTTGCTAGTGTTTCAGTGTAATATTAACTAAACACTTAGAAACACGTTGTTATACATGGTTGGAAACACGTTGTTATAATGGTTGGAAACACGTTGTTATAAATGGTTGGAAACACGTTGTTATAAATGGTTGGAAACACGTTGTTATACATGGTTGGAAACACGTTGTTATACATGGTTGGAAACACGTTGTTATACATGGTTAGAAACACGTTGTTATACATGGTTAGAAACACGTTGTTATACATGGTTAGAAACACGTTGTTATACATGGTTAGAAACACGTTGTTATACATGGTTGGAAACACGTTGTTATACATGGTTGGAAACACGTTGTTATACATGGTTGGAAACACGTTGTTATACATGGTTGGAAACACGTTGTTATACATGGTTGGAAACACGTTGTTATACATGGTTAGAAACACGTTGTTATACATGGTTAGAAACACGTTGTTATACATGGTTAGAAACACGTTGTTATACATGGTTAGAAACACGTTGTTATACATGGTTAGAAACACGTTGTTATACATGGTTAGAAACACGTTGTTATACATGGTTGGAAACACGTTGTTATACATGGTTGAAAACGTTGTTATACATGGTTGGAAACACGTTGTTATACATGGTTGAAACACGTTGTTATACATGGTTGGAAACACGTTGTTATACATGGTTGGAAACACGTTGTTATACATGGTTGGAAACACGTTGTTATACATGGTTGGAAACACGTTGTTATACATGGTTAGAAACACGTTGTTATACATGGTTAGAAACACGTTGTTATACATGGTTAGAAACACGTTGTTATACATGGTTAGAAACACGTTGTTATACATGGTTAGAAACACGTTGTTATACATGGTTAGAAACACGTTGTTATACATGGTTAGAAACACGTTGTTATACATGGTTAGAAACACGTTGTTATACATGGTTAGAAACACGTTGTTATACATGGTTAGAAACACGTTGTTATACATGGTTAGAAACACGTTGTTATACATGGTTAGAAACACGTTGTTATACATGGTTAGAAACACGTTGTTATACATGGTTAGAAACACGTTGTTATACATGGTTAGAAACACGTTGTTATACATGGTTAGAAACACGTTGTTATACATGGTTAGAAACACGTTGTTATACATGGTTAGAAACACGTTGTTATACAGGTTAGAAACACGTTGTTATCATGGTTAGAAACACGTTGTTATACATGGTTAGAAACACGTTGTTATACATGGTTAGAAACACGTTGTTATACATGGTTAGAAACACGTTGTTATACATGGTTAGAAACACGTTGTTATACATGGTTAGAAACACGTTGTTATACATGGTTAGAAACACGTTGTTATACATGGTTAGAAACACGTTGTTATACATGGTTAGAAACACGTTGTTATACATGGTTAGAAACACGTTGTTATACATGATTAGAAACAGTTGTATATGGTTAGAAACGCATAGTTATACATGGTTGTTATATACGTTATAGATGGTCAGAAAATATTAGTGGAATAATGGTGATTGTACTGCGTGTCGTTGAGCTCTGAGTAGCCGTTAAATAATCAATGACCTTGAGAATGAGTGCAAGCCGCCAGGGCGGTGCTACCCACACACCGCCCACACACACGGGACCACTGGCATATATACTCTACCTGCTATGTAACTCCAATGGACAGCCTCTCCTTGCCGTCTCCAACCGCTCAGGTGGTATGCAGTGCACCATGATGCTATGGTATGTCTCGCCCGTGCACCAGTCAACCGACATTTTCCTGGTTCACTCTCTTTCTCTCTTGTTTAGATTAGGGTAAGCTTTCCTACATTTTATAAGCTGGTTAGGTAATGGTATGAATTACCGACACGATGGTAAACACACAAAGGTAATTACATGCCACCATTATTGACGTTTCTCCCACCGAGTGGATCTTATCAAGTTAGATTAATTAAAGTTCACTGTATGGGCGAAAAGTCGTCGATAAAGATTCCGCACAACTGCCTTTGTTTACCATTTTACAAACTGTTTAGTTTCCTACCATAAGAGATTAGAGATAATTTGTTTTTTTTTTAGTTTGTATAACATAAATATACAAGGAAGAGAATTTAGTCTTGCGTCAGCTGTGGGTCAAAATTTTCATTTGGTCAGTTGAATCCACTATTCTTATCTATCTGTTGGGAGAATACGTTCCAAAATAAGAATTATTCGATAAATGAATAATCGATGTTTGGATGATAACATTATAGAGGAGCATTACAGGAGCCTAATGAGTAATAATCGATGCTTGGGTTATAAGATTATAGAGGAGCACTACAGGGAGCCTAATGAGTAATGATCGATGTTTGGGTTATAACATAGAGGAGCACTTCCGTGAGCGTAATGAGTAAAACGCTCGTGCAGCATCTGGGTATAAGATGTTTCGCCAGTACATCTGGCTTTGGCAGTCATATTCAGAGGTGTTAAATTAGACACATATGCAACACTTGGGTATCTTTATTGAGGAAACGTTTCGCCACACAGTGGCTTCATCAGTCCAATACAAAGAAGAAAGTAGTAATAAAAGGAGGAGTTTGAGGTAATCAGTCCCTCGGCCTGGAGTCGATGTGTTCAGTCCATCAATCTTGAAGTAAATACAACATAAGGCAAATAGAAGTTGCTTATATACTGTAGACAGGTGAGATGAAGCAGGAGGAGGCGGGGTCATAGTGGTATCATCCACTAGTCGAAGTAAGTCCTTGTCCAAAGGTTTGGACAAATGTTGAAGAATCCCTTTGTATCAAGATCCCAAGAAGTTGCTGTGTCAGTGTTGCATATGTGTCTAATTTAACAACTTGTCGGTTCTCTGAACCATTCATCTACATCCTGTCTGACACAGCAACTTCTTGGGATCTTGATACAAAGGGATTCTTCAACATTTGTCCAAACCTTTGGACAAGGACTTACTTCGACTAGTGGATGATACCACTATGACCCCGCCTCCTCCTGCTTCATCTCACCTGTCTACAGTATATAAGCAACTTCTATTTGCCTTATGTTGTATTTACTTCAAGATTGATGGACTGAACACATCGACTCCAGGCCGAGGGACTGATTACTTCAAACTCCTCCTTTTATTACTACTTTCTTCTTTGTATTGGACTGATGAAGCCACTGTGTGGCGAAACGTTTCCTCAATAAAGATACCCAAGTGTTGCATATGTGTCTAATTTAACAACTTGTCGGTTCTCTGAACCATTCATCTACATATTCAGAGGTATAATCATGGAAAGAGACTTTTATGTTGGTGCCAGTGGTGAGGTGCAGCAGTCGAAGACCTACGTCCACTTGTGGGCCCCGCCCTCATGTGACCATGTATTCACCTGCTGCATCTCACTGGCTCCACTATTAAGATCTCTGTACTCGTGCGTCTGTGTTATTGATAAAGCCAGCTGTGCAGGAGAAACATCTCCAGATGAAGATATCAGGTGTAGCGCGTGTCTGTCATTAGCTTGGTATTAAATATTGTATCTAATGATACAGATAGCCTACTGGCCCATGATTGGCAGGTCATTCTCAAACCAAACCCTTCTCGTATTTTTGTTTAATCTTTTTTTTTAAATTCACCCAAGGTGTTAGCTTCAATGGCTGTACTTTTCCCTAAATGCCCCGGCATGTTAGTGGCTTTCTTTGTACTTAACACTTTGTAAAATGTAAATCATACATTGTAACCTTTGCAAAGAAATAAAATTTGTTTGTTCCACTCATCTACAACTCTTTTGCCAAGTCAGTAGGTTTTTGTATCCTTTCTAAATCCAATTTAAATCAAGGTGTTTCGAGCACGTTGTTTATTAACTATCTTCGGTACATTACATCTCTTTTATACCTGTGATGTTTTTGAAGGGTATATTATGTCACTGCTAATGACTGGCCGTTGTGTGGTGTAGTAGCTGCCTCTCATCGACGTTAAACCAAGTAAGGGACTGGAAAACATTTACTTTTGGTCGTAACAGTTTGGTCACCGAAATCGTTCTGGTGTTAAAGACGTTGCTATAAGAACTGATGTTGAAAATGGTATAAAATACCGACAAGTTGGTTAAGACACACATGGAATAGTTGGGTAAATTATTGTTGAAACATTTCGCTTACACAGTAGGCTTCTTTAGTCAGATACAGAGGCAGCAGTGTAGTAGTGAAATGAAGATGATGTAATCAGTCCATCAACCTTGGAGAAATAATATTTGAGGTGGTCAGTCCCTCAGCCTGGAGAAGAGTTCAGCCCCATGTTGAAACGTTTCGCCTACTGTGTTGAAGAGTTTCAACAATAAAGATACCAAACTGTTACACATGTCTTAATCTTAAGAACCGATCTTTACGACGGAGATGATATTGGACTAAGGAAAGAGTACACGTATTGTTAGATCAGTACATGTACTCAGAGCTTGCTTGTGTCTCATTATTAACATAATTCATACTGGAGGTGAGAGCTAATTTTCACTTCATAGAACTTTGCAACCTCCGCCATCGTGCAGTTACCAGTTGCATACAAAAGGTGTACTGCCAACAGTAAGAAAGAAAAGACAGGTTTAGAGAAAGCTTTTGTATCATAATAAAAGTTTGTTGTGCAACTGTGTCTTCTCATCATTACAGGTACCAGTTGCAACATTGCGCTGTAAGCCTTTTAAAAGGCTGCCTTGCTTGCAAGATTAGTAACATGATTCTTCATTGTTCAGTGGAAAAAAATACCTGGCTTTCACCCAGGAGGTCCGGGTTCGATTCCCGGCATGGGAATTAGTTTCGGGGCCAGGAGCTATGAATCGACCCATGAAACCACAACTAGGTGAGTACACACACACACCCTACACCTACCTACCTAAGTCGTGAAAAACAAAAACGATATGATGAAATTTTTAGTACAGAGATAAAAAAAACTTTCGTTATTTAAAAAATAGCATTCACAAATTCACTTAAATGCAGTCAGGGGAGAGTTATATGTAACATACTGCCAGATAACTTTGATATATGCAAGATATTGACTGGTGGTTTTGATGTATGTAACATATTGACTACTAGCGTTGTTATATGAAAATGGTAAACGAATGCCAGTAGACTGATCATGAGCAGGCGCTAAAGTTGTGACCAGAAAACTCTTGTTAGTGGCAAAGTTTCGTGTGTGTTACGCTGATTTGAAGCAAATCTATAACACAGGTCTGTCTTCTGACGTGTTGAAGAAAATCCTGTTAAAAATGCATGATATACCTTGGTCAGTGTAAGCAGTTGCAATGCGCAGCCCACAGGTAAACAATTCACAACACATGTTAAACCGTATACTAATCCCTGATTAAAAAAAAACACTTTCATCAAAGAAACTGTTCATTAAATGCAACGTTTCGCACATTGGGAGGGGAGGAGGGTTTATAACGTACCTGGAATACAGAATAGTAGTAGTAGTATATAGAGTATAAAGGTGAAATGTTTGCGGGTCAGCTCAGGTGCCGCTGGGTCAGCTCAGGTGTCGCTGGGTCAGCTCAGGTGCCGCTGGGTCAGCTCAGGTGCCGCTGGGTCAGCTCAGGTGCCGCTGGGTCAGCTCAGGTGCCGCTGGGTCAGCTCAGGTGTCGCTGGGTCAGCTCAGGTGTCGCTGGGTCAGCTCAGGTGTCGCTGGGTCAGCTCAGGTGTCGCTGGGTCAGCTCAGGTGTCGCTGGGTCAGCTCAGGTGTCGCTGGGTCAGCTCAGGTGTCGCTGGGTCAGCTCAGGTGTCGCTGGGTCAGCTCAGGTGTCGCTGGGTCAGCTCAGGTGTCGCTGGGTCAGCTCAGGTGTCGCTGGGTCAGCTCAGGTGTCGCTGGGTCAGCTCAGGTGTCGCTGGGTCATGTCAGCTCAGGTGCCACGGGGACAGTTCAGATGTCACCGGAACAGATTAGTTACCATTTCAGATGAGGTCGAAGAGTCCAAGATCATCTGTGTAATTACTTGAGACAAAATGTACATTCAAGAAAGAACAGACACACAATACCGTGACTGGAACAATACACAAATAACCCGCACATAGGAAAGAGGAGCTTACCACGACGTTTCGGTCCGTGTGACTGTAAATGATCCAAGTCGGACTGAAACGTCGTCGTAAGCTCTCTCTCCAGTGTGCGGGTTAATGTGAAAATGGTATACAATAGCTACAGGTTGATAAGACATGTGTATCTTTATTCCGAAACGCTTCGCCTACACATTAGGCTTCTTCACCTGAGTACAGAAGAGTAAGCAGAAGCAGTAGAGATGTGAAGACGATGTAATCAGTCCATCACCCTTGAGGACGTAGTTTTGAGGTGGTCAGTCCCTCAGCCTGGAGAAGAGTTTTGCTCCATAGTCTGGAACAATGTGAAGTTGAAACAACAGTCTGGAGACTTATATACTGTGTAAATTCCTCGGTGTCTCGCCTACTAATAAAGCGACAACAAACGCTGCTAGATATAACGTTGACTCCTGATGTGTGTTCGTTTTGGTGTTGAGGGGAAATCGTGCATGCAACATTGTCCACTACGTCGTAAGTCTGACGTCATAAATCTAACTTTGTAAGACTTATGATGATCGCTAGCGAACTCAGCTCACACACTGAGGTCCGGGGGTCGATCCCCGGTACTGGTGGAAACGGTAAGATGTGCGTTCTTAAGACACCTGCTGTCCCTCTTCACCTATCAGTAAAATAGGTACCTGGGTGTTAGTAGACTGGTGTGGGTCGCATCCTGGGACAAAATTGACATAATTTGCCCGAAATGCTCTGCATAACAAGTGGCTTTTTATATAGTAGTATGTCAGTGATGTCATCTAGGCCTGTATACCTTGTACATGTACCTGTAGAAATAAAGATTATCTTTGATTTTCACTATTTTTGTCTCCCATTCATTTTTCTTCCTCATCTTCAACTCCTGTGGTGGTGGGGGGGAGGAGGTGCGTTAAAGTAGGTGAAAGGCTCTTGATTCAAGGAACTGAAGCTACTCTCCTCTCCCTCGCATCAAACCTGATTACCTCCCATTCCCCTGGCCTGAGTGACTCGTTATTGTTCATGTCTTATTGTGGGATTGTTTACATCAGCATCAGACTTGCAAATGAATAATTTAGTATAATACTACGATGAATAATTGTATAATATTGTGTGATGTTAACCGCCAGGGTATTTTGATGGATTATATTGTTCATTGTGGTCTAATTAGGGTCGAGTTGAACGATAAATTATCAGTGTTTCTTAGCGAGTCTGCTTGTGTGGCAGTGACTGGTGTGTGTGGGGCAGTGACTGGTGTGTGGGGCAGTGACTGGTGTGTGGGGCAGTGACTGGTGTGTGTGTGTGGCAGTGACTGGTGTGTGTGTGTGGCAGTGACTGGTGTGTGTGGCAGTGACGTGGTGTGAGACAGTGACTGGTAGTGGTGTGTTAATTACTAGTTGTTAGAGGAACTTGTTGATTGTGAATGTGTATTCACCTGTGTGTGTTCGCAGGGGTCGATTCACAGCTACTGGCCCAGCCTCTTCGCTGGTCGCTACTAGTTCCGTTCTCCTGCCTTCAAGAGACTTATCGTACCACCTCTTAAATCTTTGTATGGATCCTGCTTCTACCATGTCACTCTCCACTATCTGATAACTCTAAGGCTGAAGAAATACTTCCTAACATCCCTATCACTCACCTGAGTTTTCAACTTCCAGCTGTGCCTTCGTGTTCCTGTATCACATATCTGAAACATTGTTCCTATTCGCCTTGTCAATTCCTCTCAGTATTTTGTACGTTATCATATCCTCCCTAGCCCTGTTCTACAGTGTCATCAGGTTGAGTTCCCTCAACCTCTCCTCGTAGGACATACTCCTTAGCTCGGGGACTAGTCTTGTTGCAAGCCTCTGCACTTTCTCCAATTTCTTGATATGCTTCACCAGGCGTTGGTGCCATACTGGTGGTGTGTACTCCAATATGGGCCTGACGTTGTATGTACTTACCTATTTGTGCTTGCATGGGTCGATTCACAGCTCCTAGCCCCGCCTCTTCACTGGTCGCTACTAGGTCCACTCTCTCCCTGCTCCATGAGCTTTATCATACCTCTTCTTAAAGCTGTGTGTGGATCCTGCCTCCACTACATCACTCTACAGACTTTTCCACTTCCTGACTACTCTATTATTGAAGAAATACTTCCTGACATCCCTGGGACTCACCCGAGTCTTCAACTTCCAGTTGTGACCACTTGTTGCTGTGTCCCATATCTAGAACATCCTATCTCTGTTCACCTTGTCAATTCCTCTCAGTATTTTATATGTCGTTATCATGTCTTCCCTGTCTCTCATGTTCTCCAGTGTCGTCAGGTCGATTTCCCTTAACTTCTCCTCATAGGACATACCCCTTAGCTCTGGGACTAGTCTCGTTGCAAACTTTTGCGCTTTCTCTTAATTTCTTGACGTGCTTGACCAAGTGTGGGTTCCAAACTGGTGCTGCAGGATGACCCTCCATCAGAGAGTGCGAAGATTCATACACAAGGATGATTTCCAAAGACCCAAGATCCTGAGCGACCTTCCCGAAGAGCCAAGATCCTGAGCGACCTTCCCGAAGATCCAGATGACTGGGTAACACCAGAATCTTTTTATGTCCACTGATGATGCCTCTACCCCAGTTATGGTGATTTCTGTTTTACCTTACCAGCAATTGCATTAAACCATGTAACATTGGCAAATCCATCAATGTTGGACACCAGCTCTGCAAAAGCTCAGCCAGCCAGTATCTCCAGGTAGCAGTCACCATCACTCGCCAAGCTACCGTATTTTTTAACTTTAATCTAGCAATTGACAAAAAAAAAGCAATTGCACTTAGTACATCTCTTGCCAATGCAGAATCAGGCAGTTATAACTCTGTTATACCTGTGTGGCACTGTTGGGTAAGTGTTATACCCCATTCAATTAAATTGAACTCTCATATCACTATACACGTACATATATAATGCACCAAAGTGGTTGGGCCACTTACCTTTTTTACCCTTCCTCCTCTCCACCCTCCTCCCCTTTCCCATATTTCCATCCTTACCTATCCTTCTTCCTTCCCCATCTTACCAAAGCTCTGGTCAAAACAAGATAAGACTGGTGCTGACGTACACTATGTACGGAGTCCTGAACGATTCTTTACTGAGGTGTCGGAACGCTATTTTTAGGTTTGCTAGTAGCCCATATTCTGCAGCAGTTATTTGGTTGACGTGCGCCTCAGGAGATGTGCTCGGTATTATGCTCACCCCAAGATCCATTTCCTTGAGTGAGGTTTGCAGTCTTTGGCCCCCTAGACTGTACTCTGTCTTCGGTCTTCTTTGCCCTTACCCGATCTTCATGACTTTGCACTTGGTGGGGTTAAACTCTTGGAGCCAGTTGCTGGACCAGGCTTGCAGCCTGTCCACATCCCTTTGTAATCCTGCTTGATCCTCGTCCGATTGAATTCTCCTCATTAGCTTCACATCGTCTGCAAACAGGGACACTTCTAAGTCTATCCCTTCCGTCATGTCATTCACATACACCAGAAACAGCACCAGTCCAAGGACCGACCCCTGTGGAACCCCGCTCGTCACAGCGCCCAGTCTGACACCTCGTCGAGTACCATAACTCTGTTGCCTTCCTGTCAGGTATTCTCTTATCCATTGCAGTGCCTTCCTTATTATACCTGCCTGGTCCTCCAACTTTTGCACTAATCTCTTGTGTGGACCTGTGTCAAAAACCTTCTTACAGTCCAAGAAAACGCAGTCTACCCACCCCTTTCTTGCCTTACCGCCGTCACCTTGTCATAGAACTCCACTAGGTTTGTGACACAGGATTTCCCTTCCCTGAAACTGTGCTGGTTGTTGTGAATAAGTTCATTCCTTTCTAGGTGCTCCACCACTTCTCTTGATAATCTCTATGACTTCGCGTACTATACATGTCAGTGACACTGGTCTGTAGGTTAGTGCTACGTGTCTGTCTCCTTTCTTAAAAATTGGGACTACATTTGCTGTTTTCCACACCTCAGAAATATGTGTGTGTGTGTGTATGTGCGCGCGCGCGTGCAGTGACTTGTCAGTTTCAAGACACGCCCCATTTCCCACCAGATTACCACCCCTAAGTCTCTCCATTAATGCCTATAACTAATGGTTTCCTCCTGATCCCTTGAAAACGGTTCGTCAGGGCCGGGTAACTAGTTTGGTTTTAATCTCTCTGGTATTGTGAGGATCGTGTTACTAGTGACTTGACTCTTACTCAACTAAGTTCCTTCTCTGGATTTATGAATGTGTTACTTATTTTCACGTTTACATATTCAGGGAAGAAACCCAATTATGTAACACCAAAGCCAATAGTGACGTGTACTAAACCCGCAAGGGTCATAAAATGGGGAAGAGGTATTTAGGTTCTATACAAGGTGTCTCCAGATTTGAGTGTACCATCACTTGTCTGCTGGACCTGTCAATCATAATATGTAGTAGTGTGAGCACCATCACTTGTCTGCTGGACCTGTCAATCATAATATGAGAAAGTGTGAGCACCATCACTTGTCTGCTGGACCTGTCAATCATAATATGTAGTAGTGTGAGCACCATCACTTGTCTGCTGGACCTGTCAATCATAATATGTAGTAGTGTGAGCACCATCACTTGTCTGCTGGACCTGTCAATCATAATATGAGGAAGTGTGAGCACCATCACTTGTCTGCTGGACCTGTCAATCATAATATGAGGTAGTGTGAGCACCATCACTTGTCTGCTGGACCTGTCAATCATAATATGAGGAAGTGTGAGCACCATCACTTGTCTGCTGGACCTGTCAATCATAATATGAGGAAGTGTGGCACCATCACTTGTCTGTGACCTGTCAATCATAATATGAGTAGTGTAGCACCATCACTTGTCTGCTGGACCTGTCAATCATAATATGAGGTAGTGTGAGCACCATCACTTGTCTGCTGGACCTGTCAATCATAATATGAGGAAGTGTGAGCACCATCACTTGTCTGCTGGACCTGTCAATCATAATATGAGGAAGTGTGAGCACCATCACTTGTCTGCTGGACCTGTCAATCATAATATGAGGAAGTGTGAGCACCATCACTTGTCTGCTGGACCTGTCAATCATAATATGAGGAAGTGTGAGCACCATCACTTGTCTGCTGGACCTGTCAATCATAATATGAGGAAGTGTGAGCACCATCACTTGTCTGCTGGACCTGTCAATCATAATATGAGGAAGTGTGAGCACCATCACTTGTCTGCTGGACCTGTCAATCATAATATGAGGAAGTGTGAGCACCATCACTTGTCTGCTGGACCTGTCAATCATAATATGAGGAAGTGTGAGCACCATCACTTGTCTGCTGGACCTGTCAATCATAATATGAGGTAGTGTGAGCACCATCACTTGTCTGCTGGACCTGTCAATCATAATATGAGGAAGTGTGAGCACATCATTGTCTGCGACCTGTCAATCAATGGGAGTGTGGCACCATCTGTCTGTGACCTGTCAATCATAATATGAGGAAGTGTGGCACCATCACTTGTCTGCTGGACCTGTCAATCATAATATGAGGAAGTGTGAGCACCATCACTTGTCTGCTGGACCTGTCAATCAAATATGAGGTAGTGGCGCCAGTGCACGTCGGAATGTGGTTGGAATATCAATCAAATACGTTGGTGTTTGGTGTGTGATGATTGTCTGCTGGATCTGAAAATTCATATGAGGATGTGGAAGCGGCGGCAACCTGTCCTCCCTGGATAACCTGTTTCTAAGTCACTGAGAGACCGTGGGAAAAGCAACGTAGCGATTTTGAGCATATGAATTCAATCACACCAACGTTGGTGTTGGTGTGACTGAATTCATCTCTGCATCAACAATTCATTATGAATGAAACCAGACCATTAACTTTTAAACAGTTCATCGCTTAGCTACTTTGAGTCACGAAATCGCAGTAACACGACTGCAAACACATCATGGAACAAATGGTGGCTTCGAGGGGACCTGAGCTAGAGTTCGCTACAGCTACGCTGGTGTGGAATTCGTCACTAAAAACCTATATTTGTGGTCACAGAGGTGGCCCAGGCTAACCTCCCTACGGTGTATGGAAATACACCTAGTTGGATGGATATTTTTAGAGCCAGTTGGCCCAGTGGTTAACGCACTGGCCTGTGAATTTTAGGACACATTTGCCATGGGTTCAAACCCCACCTTTTCCGGGATTTGCTTAGCTACCATAACTTGGCACCCAATCTCTGGACCCATGACCAGCCTCTTGTAATTTTTTGACTACCGCCCACACAACGGGTATGAGACGTGCGTTAGTTTAGATTAGGTTATTATTCTAAGAATATACAAAACCGATAAGTAAGTAAATAAGACGCAATAAAGTTACCCTAGTGTTGCACACGTGAGTTATTTATTTAGGTTTAGGTAATGTATACGAGCCATAAATAACTTAATTTTATGAGATCGTAACAAACACTTCAGCAAGAGGTGTGTTACATCACTGTTACTGCTGAGTAAATACCTGAGCAGGAGGTGTGTTACCTCGGTGTTGCAGCTGCTGGGTAAACACAGCAGCAGGTGTTACCTCGGTGTTGCAGCTGCTGGGTAAACACAGCAGCAGGTGTTACCTCAGTGTGACAACTGATGGGTAAACACTGCAGCAGGTGTTACCTGTGTGACAACTGTTGGGTAAACACTATACCTTCTCCCTATCTGCAAAGCACTCAAGGTGACGAGCTGTGTGTGATAGATCACTTAGCTTTCTTCACCACTGGCCTGAGGCTGCTGAGATAGATGTCTGTCTTATGAATAATTTCACATTAACCCCAGTTTTGTGGAGTTTACCAGGGAGGGGGACTGCATGTTTCGTTAGGATGGGCATTACTATAACCCTAGAAATACCAGCTCCTGGTACAACAGTGGTGGGAATAGCAGGCAACTTCATAGTGGCAGTAGGGTATTAATAGCTGGGTAGTTAGCTTTAAGTTTCTTATCTTTATTATGCACCCCATACTTATCCTGCGGGCGGTAGTTAAAAGATTACAGAGGGACATAATGGGTCCAGGGACTGGGCCCCAGAGTTTTGATAGCTAAGTTTAGTAGTGTAGTGGTTATGCTGGCATTGTTGTGTTGCATTCTCAATAATTATTTCTTAGGGTAGGTTAGCCAAGGCGCAGTCATTGAATAGCTGTATAATGTCTGGCAGGCGAGGGTTGTCGCAGTGAGGCTGTTTCATAACTCATCTCTGATCTTGGTGTGTTTGTCCTACAGTGTTTTGGGGCCATTTGTTTAGCCTGTCGTAGGCTGTTTGGTATGATACATGGTTATCCCTAGTGGTAGCCTCATCTGCAGCCTCGTTTGCTTGGGTATCAACTTGATTTGGTATCCAGTCGAGTGTGGCTTTACGTCCTTGTACATCTAGGTCATGTAAAATGCTCAAGATGAACACGATGGATTTTTCGTTGTCCTGTGGTTGAGTGTGTTAGAAAGGAGATAGCTATGGAATCTGTGAAGAACAACGCCCGGTTTTTCCTGTAAAAAAAAAACCATAAGAAGGTGGTCGAATCTATCCATTGGATTGTCCATCATAGCGAATTCCAGCTGCTACACGCTTGTTATCTGGATCCTCTCAACTACCAGTGAATACACTACTGTTGCTATCTTCGGCTGGGCTATGCTTGACTCAGCGTGGCGTTGTGTTGCATAGATATTTAATAACTGGAGGACGCAATATAACAATTTCTGCTGGTTCCGGTTGCCATGGTTGGCAAATGAGTTCCTTTATTCCAGTAGTTGTTACATAGTATTTTTTTTTCCAAAACTGACCGTGGTTGTCCCTCAGACAGATGTTATTAGTGGAGTAAACACGTCTCTTAACTTGAGAGCTGAGATTATTTTTTCTTGGCCAGTCTCTGTCTTTGCTAGATTTTGGCCACTATACATTCTGAAGTCAACAGATTCCTGGTGTCTCTTTAGCTACTGTGCCAGGACGATCAGTTGACAGTGAAGAAACAGTCTATAATAGTAGTAGTGGTGGATGTAGAGGCTTGTGATAGTCATAAGACAACTGATGGTAAGTAAAACTGCTGGCTCACATATCTGTGAGTGATAGTGGAGTAACAAAAATAGTTTAAGATGGTAACAATACTAATTTAATAGAGATAGTTATACCTCACATCTTCCATCCAGTTATATATCTGCTGTAAATTCCATATCATTTTTTCAAATATGGTATGTTACACCTAGATAATACTCGGTAGTTTTTAGTCTGCGTAAGAGTAGACTAAAAACTTGGCAGTCCACGGTGTGAACTGTCAAGTCTTCTCCTACCTGTCTTTCCCACGTACTGCTGTTGTCAACAGTATTACTTGGGTAGTATACTTTTATATATTTACTAGCAACATTTATAGGAATGCTCCCTGGCCAAGCCTAATGTCACGTGACTGCCTTGTGTACTTCCACATAGGCCGAGAGGCCTCCCTCAGTTTTCGACTAGGCATAGCAGTGAGCAGACGTGAAGGCTAGGCTCCTCTACGAATACCAATAATACGCCTCCATAACAGTCAACAGTTGTTTCCCTGCTACCATCACTCCAATGAACCCTACTAACACCATGTTCATATATTCTTCTCTCTTCCTGAGAACATTATTTTCATGGGAAAGAGCTAAACCCATAGGGATTATACAGCGCCTGTGGTGGGGGGGAATGGAAGGCATTCAGGCTTAATTCAGGAAATTGTAGCATAGATCCAATTTCCCAGATCAAAAGCCCATCACCAGCATCAAGGAACCTCCCTTGAGGGGTCCTGAGAACAATGAGTTGAAATTCTAGCCTGAGACAGTCCACTGCAGTGCTCCAAGCATAGTTCATATTGATGAATTTTGTCTTATTCTATTTGCTCCTGCTAAACGTGCGTTCGGTCTTAACCACTTAAAAGTATTAACTATTAAAAGTATATTTTTACCTGCTAACAATTATATCTTGAAATATTAAAAAAGTACTCTTAAGCTGTCATTACAGTTCTTTATTAGGAGAGGTGTATCCTAATTAACAGAAATATATCCTAAACTAGTAAAAATATGCTCCTAACTTTTATTAAAACCTTTGTAAATGGTTCAAGTCGGACCGAAACGTCATCGTAAGATTTTCTTTCCTGTGTGTGGATTATTAGTGTATTGTTCCAGGCACAGTATTGTGCCTTATTGTTCTTTATCTACCTACATTGCTGCTCTGTTGCACTCTGTATATTCTGTAAATATTAGTGGTGGGAATATATAGGTACTCAAAAATATTATTCTTGATGTTTACATTTGCCTTATTAGTCTTAGTTCCTTGGTTGATGATTTAGGGCCAGGAACCTGTGTTCATAATAGCCTTTCCAATATAGGAAAAGTTATTGTTCACTGTGTAAACGATTTTAAATCATGAGATTTTTACATTGCTTTTCAATACAAGTTCGCTTGGAGTTACGTTCAATATGGCCGACAAGTATAAACAATCTGACTTTAACCTCGTGTGACTGTATAACCTCAGAAATAGCTCATCCTCAATTTTGTTTTTCAGTGCGTGAGAAAAAGACACCCTTGAAATCTCATGTTCCTTCCCGAGTTACCAGTCCTAAACCATTCATTTTTTTTTGTCGTTTTTGTCAGGTAATTATGCGGAAATGTAGGGTAAGATATGTTAAGGTAAGCATCCCTATCCTGACAGAGAATAACAAATATTACAATATATATATATCAATACTTCGAACACGAAATACACGATGGGTTGGTCATTTGAAACTGGCTTCCCTAGGCAGGGGAAACAAAGTTGGCTATAGACAGTGCTGTGGATAACTAAGGGTGGGTCGTTGTGATACAGGTTAGTTAGTTAGTTAGTTAGTTACCATTTTGTCCTAGGCACATGTCGATTAGACACTAGGCCTGTTGTATGTATGTGTGTGTGTAACGAAACACTTCGAAATGTTTCGGCCCCGCCGGGAATTGAACCCGGGCCCTCCGTGCGTGAAGCAAGAGCGCTAGCCACCATGCCATCGGGGGTGAGGTATAGGAGGTCCCAGCACTCACTGTGATAGTAATGTCCTCCACTTTCATACACTGTGATAGTAATGACCTACACTCTCACACAGTACTGTTGTTGACAATCTTTCACACTGGCTTACCATGACTTATCATGTCAACTTGGGCCTGGTTGACTGTCAGACGTGTCTACGCCGACAGACTCGCTACTGCGGCAAATTTGAAAGTGTTTGTTAGATCTTGCTTAAAATAATGATAGGCCATTTATTCAAATCTCTCTGAACTCGTGTGTATTTCTCTTGGTGGGTGTTTACATGTGGGTTTCCTCATTCAGTTGACAAGTGGTAATGACACGCTTCGGAAACAGGGAGATGGTAAGCAGATCTTAACCGAGTCAGAATAACAGAAAAGAAACAGAAAACAGTGCAAAGGTTTTAGGTGTAAGCAGGTTATCCAGGCAATATGGGGAAAAATATAGGGTAAACGATAGTCAAAATATTGTGGAAACACCACGTGAAAGCTCATTAACCAATACCGGCTCTGCCAAGGTTATATTCATCTTGTATTAATATTGGTAGAATTACCGACAATGTTAAGTAAAAGGACACAAATGCAACTAATGTGACATTTTATTGTGGCAACGTTTTGCTCTCCAGGAGCTTTGTCAAAGCTCCTGGAGAGCGAAACGTTGCCACAATAAAATGTCACATTAGTTGCATTTGTGTCCTTTTACTTAATATATTCATCTTGTATAATACTCGTGTACCCAAGGTGGGCAGTATCTCCTGTGGCAGAGGTAGGCCTACCTCTGGCCCAATCTTAGGCATGATCTACTTCCACTATTGAGTACCGCCGACCTGTGATGACGTCTTCAATTGCTACACCTCTCAAGTGGCTAGAGTATATAAATGTCCATCTTCATGCATCTGCTTCAGATTGATCAAGACTGAGGAGACTGATCACCTATATTACCTCTTCCACCATCTTTAATATTCAATACAATACAATTTTATTTCTTTGCTCGTGTACATAGGTTTACATTATAATCATAAATTGAGGTGCAAGGAGAGCCTCTGGCATGCCTTGGTGAGGTGCAAGGAGAGCCTCTGGCATGCCTTGGTGAGGTGCAAGGAGAGCCTCTGGCATGCCTTGGTGAGGTGCAAGGAGAGCCTCTGGCATGCCTTGGTGAGGTGCAAGGAGAGCCTCTGGCATGCCTTGGCATTAGGGGCAGCTTAATCTAATGGCTTATAGACTATGAACATAATATTGGAGTAATTGAGTGAGTTTGTATTGGTAAATCGTTCAAATTATGATATGATGATAATACATTGTTCATTACAAAATGATGATAGACATTGTAACTAGTGTTTAGTAGGAAGGAACATAATAGTAAAAATTAAATAATCTTAATGAAAATAACATTGAGCATTTTGAGAGTAGGGTGATTAGGTGGTAAGATAATTGTAAAAATTTAAATTGGTTATAGGAAAATAACTTTGAGCATTTTTGAAAGCAATTTACAGTATGAGTATTTAGTTTAGGGTGAGTAGGTGGTTTTTGAGAAGTCTTAAATTGATTTTCAGACAAGGTTATTTTAGCATTTCCTGGTAATGAGTTCCAGATTCTGGGGCCCTTTATGTGCATAGAATTCTTACATAGGTTGCTGTGGACGTGGGGTACATCAAAAAGTGATCTGTATCTTGTGTTATGGTCATGGGTCCTATTAAAGTTGGTGAGGTGAATTTTGAGTGGAGGGTTTATATTAGAATGTAGAGTTCTATGTATGTAGTAGGCACAAGAATAAGTGTGAATGTTCTTTATGGTGAGTAGTTTTAGGCTTTTGAATATTTGTGGAGTATGCTGTCTAGAGTGGGAATTTATCATTCATTCTCCGCATTAGACTGAACAAGTCACTGGTTGGCGAGACAGTTTCCATCAAAAAAAATACCCGGGTGTTACGTCTTATTCATCATCACCTTGGTATTATATACCATTAACATTATGATTTACATTCTTTCTCATTGTTTTTCTTACTTTCCGCTACTATCTCGGTGTTCTTACTTTCCCCTACTATCTCGGTGTTCTTACTTTCCCCTACTATCTCGGTGTTCTTACTTTCCCCTACTATCTCGGTGTTCTTACTTTCCCCTACTATCTCGGTGTTCTTACTTTCCCCTACTATCTCGGTGTTCTTACTTTCCCTACTATCTCGGTGTTCTTACTTTCCCTACTATCTCGGTGTTCTTACTTTCCCTACTATCTCGGTGTTCTTACTTTCCCTACTATCTCGGTGTTCTTACTTTCCCTACTATCTCGGTGTTCTTACTTTCCCCTACTATCTCGGTGTTCTTACTTTCCCCTACTATCTCGGTGTTCTTACTTTCCCCTACTATCTCGGTGTTCTTACTTTCCCCTACTATCTCGGTGTTCTTACTTTCCCCTACTATCTCGGTGTTCTTACTTTCCCCTACTATCTCGGTGTTCTTTTCCATGTTGAATATGATAATGGTATACAATACCGACAAGTTGATAAGCAAGACACAGGTGCAACAGTTAGGTATCTTTATTCCGAAAGGTTTCGTCTACTCAGTAGGCGTTTTCAGTCGAATACAAAGGTAGCGGCAGAAGCAGTAGAGATGTAAACTACGTCAGCGAGGGCGATGGATTGATTACATCGTCTTTAGTTCTCTACTACTACTGCTGCCTCTGTATTCGACTGAAGTCGAATACAGAGGAGGCGAAACGCTTCGGAATAAAGATTCCTAACTGTTGCATATATTCCTTTCCATCTCTTCTGCAGCTTGATGATACGTAGTTAGTCCTCAGGAGACAGCCTTGATATAGACCATAAGGCCATTTTTTAGCCGCCTTTCCCATATACTTCCCCCCCCCTCTCGCTATACTTTCTCAGTTTTCATCGTTCGTCTCTCCCTCCGTCTCCATGCCCCTCCCTTTTTTAGCCAAATGTACCCATGTGTCGCCAAGAGCATCTCACGTCATCCTTTGGTTGTGGTGATTCCCCGCGGCCGTGACCACCAGATGGCCCAGGTTTACGCTCCAGAAAGCTAAAAACATCACCTACAACAAGAATCCCCAGAGCAGTGGTAAACAAACATTGGTTGAATGTCCTATGGCTGACTCACTGGCCCAGAATCCAACAGGGATGGGTTACGAGGCATCAGATGGGTGGCAGGAGTCAGCGGCATCTTCTTGAGGTGTCCTGTTGATGGCCTCAAGGCTCAGGCTACCTCTTTAAGTGATGGTCTGACGGTGCAACCAGTGCTGGTGGGCTCGTTATTGTAATGGCTGCCTGAGGAAGGGTTGGACTTGTCATAGCTGGATGCTGCTGGATAAACACACTAGGGAGTTAGGGTGAGCTCAGATATTGTTATATTGTTAGTGGTGATGGTGTTGATCACCTATTAGGTGATATGGCAGTGCTGAAGGTGGGTATTAAAACATTACCAAATCTTTTAGTCAGATTTCATTCCGACTCTCAGCACTGCTTTCCGCCAGTTTCATCCCTATCTTTAGCCACCTGTTTAGTGTGCCGAGCATTTTATGGTGGTGGTGGTGATGATAATATTAATAATAGTAATTTAATTCAGAGCTCCTGAGTATCCACAGCATTATGTAATTATCTGACGGAGAATAATGGTTCTTATAACCTGTCATAAAATCACTTGCAGTTTGATTAACAGCTCGTAAAAAGACAGCCAGAGGAAACCTTTATTAGCACGACGTTTCACATACATGAGGTTTTATCAAGTACTTAATAAAAACCTCATGTAGGTTAAACATCGCACTAGCTATGTGTCTCTAGAGCATCACCTTTCGGCTGCCACATACTTCAACTAAAAATAACTCTGGTCGTCGACTCGCCAACGTCGCTACCAAAATGCCACAAGGTACTCATTCTTCCGAATAGACATTACAGGATTTTCGACACAAAACCTACTAGGCAAAAACTACTTCAGAGTCAGAGACCACAGCAGTTGAGGAGACGGCCTCGTCATCAAAATTTTGCAATGAGTATACTGGCCGACTGCGATGGGAGTCCTCGGAAATCCCATCTTGAAAAAAACAGCATCAATACCAATTGCAGGATGTATACACCTGAAGGTGTATGTCTGTGTGTGTATAAATGCTGGGATTTTACTTTAATCCCTACCTAAGGGATTAAAGCTTTCTTGATTGGTGGTGAAAAAGTAACTAGCAACCTTAATAACCCTCGTGTAGTCGGTAATATATAAGCCCCATTAACCATGTGTAACCACAGCAGGGACCTTGGGCTCATCAGTGTGTACAGTCCTAGCATCAAAGTCTAGTTGAAAATTAGCCATTAACAATAAGCACGAGTCGTACGTGAAGTCTGTACGACCCTCTCGGTGTTAGTGTTTATTTTGATATTGCGAGGAAAAGTGACTCTTTGGAAGAGGAATGAGAAGGGTATATTGTAAGAGGTACGGATGTGGCTGTCACGTCAAGATTCTTCAGTGGTAAGAGAGTTTTTACGAGGCACCTGTTTGTTGTGGTCTGCACAACCTTACTGGAACACGTTAATATTGGAGCACTGGCTTTAGTTTATTTATTTATACGGGGAGCTAAGCGTGTAGGGGCTATTTTATGCTAGGATAATTATTTATACGGGGAACTAAGCTTGTGGGGGCTATTTTATGCTAGGATAAATGGAGCCTTGATCCTCCGTCCGTTGAACGCGAGCAAAACATGCTGCTCCTGCAGCTAGGCTTTTCGGCTAGTGGCAGCGCTGTATGACCCCTGTGGTTTAGCGCTTCTATTTGATTATAATAATAATTTTCGGCTAGTGTTCCCTAAAGGGAGGTTTATTTGATGGCGGTGAAGGGCTCTTGATCTAAGGATCTGGACCTGACTCTCTGCATGGAAATTAATTGCGTCCCATTCTCTCAGGCACCGTATGACCCGTACGGGTTTAATGATTACCTCTCATTTCCCGGAAGTTAATGACCCCCACGGGTTTAGCGCTACCACGTGTATTTAATAGTGAGGTCCACTGCACAGATGGTTGGGGGCGCACTAATTGTAAGTGATGGTTGGAGATGATGTGGTCGTAGTGATGGAGATGTGGTCGTAGTGATGGAGATGTGGTCGTAGTGATGGAGATGTGGTCGTAGTGATGGAGATGTGGTCGTAGTGATGGAGATGTGGTCGTAGTGATGGAGATGTGGTCGTAGTGATGGAGATGTGGTCGTAGTGATGGAGATGTGGTCGTAGTGATGGAGATGTGGTCGTAGTGATGGAGATGTGGTCGTAGTGATGGAGATGTGGTCGTAGTGATGGAGATGTGGTCGTAGTGATGGAGATGTGATTGTAGTGATGGTGTGATTGTAGTGATGGTAATGAAGATGTTTAAGGGAATAATAATTATTCAGATATTTTAATCACTACTCAAAGATTGTCAAAAACAATTATTAAATCTGATGGACCACATTTAGCAGTTATTGATAAATAGTAACCACTGTCAATAACGTTCATTTAATAGCTGCTACCAACAAATATTATTATTAATATATGACTGTCAGCCTAATTAATATTATTAATTTGGAGGAAATGAAAATCCGTACCCACAGTTGTTCAGTTATAATCACAACATAAATACAGACAATTAAATCACATATACATAAGTATACACATAAATTTTACCAACTCTGGTACGTTTTTGTGTAGTACTGGCACAGGATTCTACAGAGAATATTCCCGCTACAGCCAACACACACCCATTACTCTGCCTGCAGCTTCAGGAATGCTCCACCCTTTTATAATCATCCACGGCTTAAGCAGGTCCATACACCTCAGTAATAGGCGGAAGCAGTGGTACCTGTCCAGGGCGATTTGTACCATGGCTGGGCGCTCACTGAGGCAAACAGGTTAGCCTAGGTAAGATTCGTCAGGAAACAGGACAAGTGTTTCCTGACGCGGGTGTTACTGATATGATGACCTGCAGCTGGAGCTTCCGGTCATCTAACCGAGGCCTTCCACTGGCTTACCCGTCCACCCCTTTAAAAGTTTAGGTTATAATTCTAACCATTATTAATAATAGAGGCAAAGCAGTCATCTGCTACACTCATATATCCTAACCTGTATTAAAAAAATCATAAATAACATTTAAACAGCTAATTACTATTTTTTTTTAACTTTTGACAAAATAACTAGGCTTTTTTTTAGCACCTTAAATATACATAATCTAAACCTGTAAGAATAATGAAAAGTATTTGTCCCCCAAAAAACGTTTGTCAAACATTACAAAAATCATAAATATATCTCTTAAAGGTACTTTATAACCATTTAAATTTTATTCAGAAACCACACTAAGCCTTGAACCTCACTACATAATTCTTCCTCACAAAATTAAATGGCTATAACTATGACCATAATTTTTAAAGGGGTGGACCTGTAAGCCAGCGGAAGGCCTCTGTTAGATGACCAAAAGCTCCAGCGGGTCATCTGACTAAGACTCGCGACAGGAAACACTTGTCCTGTTTACTGACGAACCTTACCTAACCTAACCTAACCTAACCTTCTTCCAAAATAGATACAACTCCTACCTATGAAAATACTATATAAAATGTAAACATCTAGGCAAGAAAGCTTAGCAGCCTAGCTGCTAAAAAATACATATTTCAGATGCTCTTAGTCAACAAATAAAACTGCTCAAATCCTATACATTTTGCTAAGAATCATATAATAAATAAATCTTATACTCCTAAGCCACACTACATTGAATTAAAGCTAGCTAGGTTTTCCCTGTCATAGTTCATCACATAGTATGAGGTTTATACATCACGTAATAAAATCTGACCACCTTAGCTGGGAGACTTAATTAGGGCCATGACGATATGTCAAGCATTCCACTAGGAGCTTAGTAGCTATGGAAGCTTAGCAGATTGCATTCCAGCAGAGCTGGAATTACTATTACTTGTGAATGGAATAAAGGCAGTGATTTGTGGAGGGTCAGGTGCCTCAGAAAACAGCAACCCATGATTTTTTTAACAAGTACGATAAATTATGGGGTGGAGGCAAGACTAATGTGTCTGGAAACTAATGCTGGTGTAGTGTGGAGTTTAGCACCTTCAAGTAGTCTTCAGGTATCCCCCAAAGGGTTACCTTTCAATGGTTGCCTGATTCTTGATTTTCTTCCCATCTTTTCGTTAATAACTTGAGAACACTTAGTCCCATCGGTTTCATATTTTCATAGCTGGTGTATTGTAACTTGGGAAAGGTTCTTGCAACTGTCATGTGTACCACTCACCACAGTATACCACTGTACCACTCACCACAGTATACCACTGTACCACTCGCCACAGTATACCACTGTACCACTCACCACAGTATACCACTGTACCACTCGCCACAGTATACCACTGTACCACTCGCCACAGTATACCACTGTACCACTCACCACAGTATACCACTGTACCACTCACCACAGTATACCACTGTACCACTCACCACAGTATACCACTGTACCACTCACCACAGTATACCACTGTACCACTCACCACAGTATACCACTGTACCACTCACCACAGTATACCACTGTACCACTCACCACAGTATACCACTGTACCATTCACCACAGTATACCACTGTACCACTCACCACAGTATACCACTCACCAGTGTACCACTACCACTCACCACAGTGTACCTGTCAGAGAACCCATAATCTTTTAGTGTGGTAGAATAAGAAAGTTAAGGACTATTACGCAACATTTGCGTATAGGTGACCGACAACAAGAACATAACATAGACCGGCTTTGGTTTCACCACCTACGCTGATTAACATGGAAGGCGGGTTGAATAAAAACACCAAGATATATGTTGAAGGATGTATCAAAACTGGTTGAATATTTCCCTATATGCGAGAGGATGTAGGAGTATATATGTTACAGTAGGTCTTAGTGATGTGCCCGACACCCACCCCCACACCCGACACTCAACACTCTTAGATCCCACCGACATCCCACCCGACATCCCACACCCGACATCCCACACCCGACACGTGAAACCTACATATTATATTTGACATATGAATATATTTCCATCTGAGAGGGCGACACATGCGGGTGTGTGTGTGACTACGTACGTACGAGTCAGTATGTCCCTGCCTTGTAAACTGCCTTGTTTGTCATTAACGATGTCTTGCCCCCTTGTACATTATCTGCTCTTGAAGTATATGCGATAAATACCTTCTAACATCCCTCTGACTTATGTCTCCAGCTTCCACCTTGGTGCCTTGTCCTTGTAGTTCAGTCTGTCCCTGTCATCTCCTAAAATTTCATACTTTTTGTCGTCGTGTCTTCCCTACTCGTCTCTTCCAGAGTCGTCATCTGTAATTCCTCCGACCTCTCATAGTGATGAACTATTCTGTTCTGGGACTACTCCGGTTCCAAGCTTTTGGACCTTTTCGAGCTGCTTCTCGTGCTTGAAGGATTCTTTGTTCATGTTCCTGAATGTTGTTATGAGGATGTCTGATCCTGCAAATGTTGCTAAAGTTATAAGATTTATGTACATATACCTCTGGTGATAGGTTTGTTGTGATGTTTACCTCAAGGTCCTTTTCCTTTACAAATTTCTTCCCTCTAAGGCTTTACTGTGTCTGATTTCCCACACCTCCACTCTGCATGACGGTATATTTGTTTGAATTGAATTCCAGCCTCGTGTTGGACCGTGAAACCTGTCTCTGTCTTCTTATTCTTATCCCTCTCACTAATTTATATCAGCACTCGCGCGTGTACACAGACACACACACACACACACACACACACACACACACACACACGTACGTACGTACGTTCCATAGCTAAGGGGAATGTTCTACGAAGAAAGGTTAAGGGAAATCGGCCTGAAGACACTGGAGGACAGGAGGGTTAGGGGAGACATGATAACGACATACAAAATATTGCGAGGAATAGATAAGGTGGACAGAGACAGGATGTTCCAGAGATGGGACACATAAACAAGGGGTCACAATTGGAAGTTGAAGACTCAGATGAGTCAAAGGGATGTTAGGAAGTATTTCTTCAGTCACAGAGTTGTCAGGAAGTGGAATAGTCTGGAAAGTGAGGTAGTGGAGGCAGGAACCATACATAGCTTTAAGACGAGGTATGATGAAGCTCATGGAGCAGGGAGAGAGAGGACCTAGTAGCGATCAGTGAAGAGGCGGGGCCAGGAGCTGTGAATCGACCCCTGCAACCACAACTAGGTGAGTACACACACACACACACAGTCCCTTCTAGTAGACCATTCAGAGATATTTGTAATCGCAGTACTGACTCTTGTGGGACCCTACTTGTTACTTTCTCCCATTCTGACGTTCCATCTCTTAGTTACTGTAATTTGTGCTTCAGGTATTCCCACTATACCAGGTCCACTGCAGCACTACCTTTTATTTCTTACCACCCCTCTTCCTTCCATCCGCCGCTCCTACTCCCTTGCTCGCTAGCGCTTCCTACACACACAGTATAATACTACTACTACTAAATGATAATTAATGATAATCAGTAGAGTACTTTTAGATTACGATGGTGACAAAGATCTTGCAGATTACCATATATTATTATGAGTGCGAGAGTCTCTTGTTTTCTTCCTCCTCTCGTCACTTACACTCGCATGACAGGCCCAGTTTTTTGTTTTCATCTACTCGAAATTCTAATAGACTTTCACCGTCCATATTAGGCATCTGTTACGGCGCCTGGACAAGTCTCTCTCATTCAGAAAACGAATAACCGGACTTGTCGTGAGACACACTCTTCTGTTTCACAATTTTTAGTCCTGTTTCAAGCATTCGTAATGACCCCTCCTGATGAATTCGTCTATGAATAAAAGGTGAAATTTCTTTATTTCTCTTTAAAGATTTAGTGGCAATTGTACTGTAGTACCACAAGGACCCCAATGAAAATAAGTCAATTTGACCTTTTTGGGTTATCCTGGGTAATTTACACATATGTTACTATGCATGATAATTTGTGTAACTGTATTAATGTGTACCTAAATATTTAACTTACTACCAGTGTTTAAAACGAGAATTTGAGTGGATGTTGTGGTCATCGTCTCTTCCCTTATCATTTACATTAGTCTACCTTGTAGTAATCATTTGTTTTTTAAATGGTTGTGTAAAATCTGGGTCCGGTGCCCAGCGGATGCTTAACCCGTGACGGGTCGTCATCTGATGACCCGTCACAGTGTCAGGAGACACTGTGCCATTTCCAGACCAGTAAATCACCACCTTGTCGATGTTGACTTGAGATTGTCTGGGCTAAGTTGTGAGTGTGTGTGTGTAGTGCCATGCAGGTCACCAGTGTGTGTAGTGCCATGCAGGTCACCGGGTGTAGTGATAGTCACCAGCCATGCAGTACCAGTGTGGTAGTCCACGTCACCAGTGTGTGTAGTGCCATGGGTCACCAGTGTGTGTAGTGCCATGCAGGTCACCAGTGTGTGTAGTGCCATGCAGGTCACCAGTGTGTAGTGCCATGCAGGTCACCAGTGTGTGTAGTGCCATGCAGGTCACCAGTGTGTGTGTAGTGCCAGTCACCGTGTGTGTGTGCCATGCAGGTCACCAGTGTGTGTGTAGTGCCATGCAGGTCACCAATGTGTGTGTAGTGCCATGCAGGTCACCAGTGTGTGTGCCATGCAGGTCACCGTTGTGTGCCATGCAGGTCACCAGTGTGTGTAGTGCCATGCAGGTCACCAGTGTGTGTGTAGTGCCATGCAGGTCACCAGTGTGTGTGTAGTGCCATGCAGGTCACCAGTGTGTGTGTAGTGCCATGCAGGTCACCAGTGTGTGTAGTGCATGCAGGTCACAGTGTGTAGTGCCATGCAGGTCACCAGTGTGTTAGTGCCATGCAGGTCACCAGTGTGTGTGTAGTGCCATGCAGGTCACCAGTGTGTAGTGCCATGCAGGTCACCAGTGTGTAGTGCCATGCAGGTCACCAGTGTGTGTGTAGTGCCATGCAGGTCACCAGTGTGTGTGTAGTGCCATGCAGGTCACCAGTGTGTGTGTAGTGCCATGCAGGTCACCAGTGTGTGTGTAGTGCCATGCAGGTCACCAGTGTGTGTGTAGTGCCATGCAGGTCACCAGTGTGTGTGTAGTGCCATGCAGGTCACCAGTGTGTGTAGTGCCATGCAGGTCACCAGTGTGTGTGTAGTGCCATGCAGGTCACCAGTGTGTGTGTAGTGCCATGCAGGTCACCAGTGTGTGTAGTGCCATGCAGGTCACCAGTGTGTGTGTAGTGCCATGCAGGTCACCAGTGTGTGTAGTGCCATGCAGGTCACCAGTGTGTGTGTAGTGCCATGGAGGTCACCAGTGTGTGTAGTGCCATGGAGGTCACCAGTGTGTGTAGTGCCATGGAGGTCACCAGTGTGTGTAGTGCCATGGAGGTCACCAGTGTGTGTAGTGCCATGGAGGTCACCAGTGTGTGTAGTGCCATGGAGGTCACCAGTGTTGTTAGTTACCATTTTGTCCTAGGCACATGTCGATTAGACACTAGGCCTGTTGTATATGCATGCGCGTGAGAGAGAGAGAAGGGGGGGGTGGGGGGTTGAACTCTGGCACGTAAAGCAGCAAGACTGTGATTGATATGTCAGGTCAGAGCATCAGAGTAGACACATCTGACAGAACAAGCATTTATAGCCAAATATTGCAATGTGTGTAGAACAAAACGTTGTGTTAGTCTTATTGGGCTGTAGTGTCTTGAGTGTTGCAGAGAGTTTACGCTTGAAAGAGAGGCCCTAACTGCCTTATATCCATTAGGGAGTGACCATTATGTGGTGCACACACACGTGAACACTTGTGTGGTGTGCGCGCGCACAAACGCGCGCGCAGGCCACCAGCACTGCAATACTCACGCACAGAAAAGCACAGTATATTTTAAATCAAAATATTTTGTTTACCCATGTAGAAGCGAATCATTAAACTTGTAAATGACCAGAAAGATTATAATGGTAACCTGTAAATAACTAGAAAGATTATTATTAGGGTAACTTGTAAATAACTAGAATGATTATTATTATGGTAACGAAAGTTATTTGTGAGATAAAGAAGAAAATATAGGAAAAAATTAATAAAGGTGAGAAACTATCAAGAAGTGAAGTGATTTCTTTCCTAAGTTGGTGTAAAGACACGTAATGCAGAGTATGCCTGATTTTAGTAGACGTTTCGCTCACAGTTGAGCTTTATAAATTTTATACCTGGGTGAAAAGTAGTCTACAATGCAGGCTTTGTCTGCTTTGCACGTTTTTCTACCCACTTGTAAGCGTGTTGCTCCAGCCACCGTAACTTTCCTCAAATATAATTGTTGGGTACCCGGGGACTTTCTCCGTGGCTGGTGGTCAAAGATGGTATCAGATACGGACAGGCATGTAAACAAGACACCTTCGCTCACTGGAGCCTTGGTCAACCACTTTGAGCGAAACGTTTCCACAATAAACGTCCTATCGCTGCACTAGCGTCTTATTTGCATACAGATGGTGGTGGTTTTACGTGTGGTGACAAGATACTGCCGCTGCTGCAGCTTCTTCCAGTAAACAAACATTTTGTTTACTCTATTTTTCGTGTCCTTCACCGTCCTATTTGACTAGTGGTGGACAGGGTGCTACTTTCTGCTTGCTAGATAAGATAAGATTTTGTTCGGATTTTTAACCCCGGAGGGTTAGCCACCCAGGATAACCCAATAAAGGCAGTGCGTCATCGAGGACTGTCTGTCTTATTGCCATTGTGGTCCTCAATCTTGTTCCCCAGGATGCGACCCACACCAGTCGACTAACACCCAGGTACCTATTTGCTGCTAGGTGAACAGGACAACAGGTGTAAGGAAACGCGTCGAAATGTTTCCAACCCCGCCGGGAATCGAACCCGGGCACTCCGTGTATGAACATAAGAACATAAAGAACACTGCAGCAGGCCTACTGACCCATGCGAGGCAGGTCCATGTCACTCCACGGCTGGGAGCCTTTTTTCTTTCCCTCGTCTCTGGGGGGCTTCCCCCCTCGTCTGTGATGGACAGGAAAATACTTTCTGGTACTTTTCTTTTCTGGTCTATTCTATCAATCCTCTCATGCCTCGTGGACGTATTTCCTAACTATTCCTCTCCCAAAACAAATGATTATAAAGCATGTTTGCATTCAAGATTCTTATTATTCATTAATACTACGTCTGGTGTGGGTGACATCCTGGGGGACAAGATTAACCTGGTTATGCTTTGCATAACCAGGTTAATCTTGTCCCTGGTTAATCTTGTCCCTGGTTAATCTTGTCCCTGGTTAATCTTGCCCCTGGTTAATCTTGCCCCTGGTTATGCTTTGCATAACCAGGGTTTTACACATCAGTTTTACAGGCTGATAGCTGTTTCTGTATAGTATGTCATTGATGTCAGCTACGTCTGTATAAGTTGTATCATGTACTTGTAGAAATAAAGATAATTATTATAATATATTGTGTGGGATGGGGAAATTGTCATCTGGCTGGTTGGCGTCGCCCTCCACAGCTCCTGATACGGATGGGTTCATTATGACATTTTGCAGCACCTCTCTCCCGAACGTTTTTAATCGACATACTTAATGATATTTGAACAAGTGGGATAGTTCCCTACAGCTAGCGGCGGGTCTGTAGTTCTGGCTATCCGTAAACCAGGACGCCACTCCTGGGAAGCTGCAAATTACCGCCCTATCTTTCTGACGAACTGCATCTGCAGGTTAGCACGAAATCGTAATATCACAATTGGCAAACATAACACATAACGGGCCGAGTGGTTAACACACTGGCCAGTGAGTTTTAGGGCTCGCTTGCCATGGGTTCAAGTCCCAGCCGTTGTGTGATTTGGAGATGCTGAATGTTTGGCCTGGCACTCTGAGACGAAAGTCTGCCTTTCTTCAGTGTTGGTTGGGTTCCGCCAATTCAAATTGACTATGGATCTCTTGGTTCAGTCGATTGGTAACATTGAGGAAGGTTTCCCAAGATGCCTTTATATTTTGGCAGTTTTCTTCGACCTGGAGAAAGCCTGGGGCACATCTTGGAGGTTTGACGTTCTTCGTCATCGCCAGTCTGTGGGAGTGCGGGACCCTGTATTTAGATTTCTCCAAAAGTTTCTGACTGACCGATCGTTCAAAGTGAAGGTTCGTTCTTGCTGCCTATGGGAATTTTCCACCTGTAGGAAAGGGTTTCACGGGGCAACATTTTGAGGATCTGAGTGTCATCTTTGATGGTGTGGCCCTTGTAGTCCCTGATAAAATCAAGACCTCCTTGTATATGATGATCTTGCAGTGTATTGCTGGTCGTCTACTCCCGAGGTGGCCTGACAATAACTTCAGGTGGCAGTGAACAATATCACGGAGTGGACTGCTTCTAACTGTTGCTGCTGTAACGAGATCGCTCGATAAGAGACTTCTGCCTTAGTCATACAATGGGTCACATACATTGGTAGGTCCCTTGAAGTTGCGGGAGTGGTGGACCCTATAGACAGACAGCAAGTTATACAGGATTTGACGGGACGTGAGTACTTGGCCCTCCTTCAACAGGTACCGTCACTTTGTGATGAATCACTGTTGCTTAAAAAAAACAGGGCACATACGTTACCCATAGGCTTATGTGTGCAAGTGATTCTGTCTCCGTTTATGTACTTTGTGGCACGTAGCTGATTGTATAATACAATTGAACTGTTTGCCCATGACGTAGGTTATTTCGCTTTCACCGAGATGCCCATAGGGATCTCAGGAAAGTTAATCGATTGACATTAATAATGTAATGGGATTTTTAACTCACTGATTCTTTTAACTTCGTGTAATGTTTGTTTTGTGTTGTGATAGGAATTGTATGTTTTATTTGTGTTGTGATAGGAATTGTATGTTTTATTTGTGTTGTGATAGTATATGTAATGTTTGTTTTGTGTTGTGATAGGAATTGTATGTTTTATTTGTGTTGTGATAGGAATTGTATGTTTTATTTGTGCAGTGATAGTATTTGTGTTGTGTGTTTTGCGTTGATAGTATTTGTTGTGTTTATAGTATTTGTACTGTATATTTTATTCGTGTTAGTAGTTTTTAATTGTTTAATCTTATCTTTGTTTTTCTTGTGTGTTGTATATAATTGTTACTGTCAGAAGTGCTGAGTGATGTACAGTTAAAGCGCTCGTCAAATCTCAGAACCTCTAACCTATTCATTCATGTTTTTTACCCCAGCTGACTGGCAGACTTTGTGGCCCATTCAAACCTGCGCTCCAGATTACCCCAGAGATTTATTCATACATTCAGCAGGTTTTGTTTTATTTATGAGTGTTACTCTCGTCCCTATCTGGGGCGTCTCTCTCTCTCTCTCTCTCTCTCTCTCTCTCTCTCTCTCTCTTCTCTCTCTCTTTTCTCTCTCTCTCTCTCTCTCTCTCTCTCTCTCTCTCTCTCTCTCTCTCTCCCCCCCTTCACCCTCCCCCCTCACCTAGGGTATTTCCTTATGTGCTTTATCAGGAGTGATGTTCTGGCCTGGCTCGCACTTCACTTGTAGAGGGTTAGACTCGTAGCTGAAAGGACCATAGTTAGATCCCACAAGTCTTCCTGCACTGCTGCCTCTTTTCATCTAGCAGTACGTAGATGAATAGATGCATGTTATTAGTAGTGGGTCGCGTCCTGGAGGAGAGAAGCAGTGGTTGCTTAACCACTGAACAAAGACCCGCATCAGGGAGACACTTTTCCAGCTTCCCGACAGAGAAGTTTTCATGTTTTCCTTAGATTTCATCTCAGTGATGTGGCTTTCTCTTGCGACATCTTCCTCCCACTTATCGCCTCACATCACTCGGGTATCGTGGCCAGACATTCCTCATCTTTCTTTTTTTTTTTCCTTGCTAGAGCGACGTTAGATTTCTGTTTTCTCTAAGAAGAATCATTCATGAGATTGCATGTTTAGTGTTTATGCTGCAAGGCACCAGTTTTACAGGTGTGGGTTCCATGCTGGTGCTGCGAACTCCAGGATGGGCCTGACATATGTTGTATAAAGGGCCCGGAATGACTCTCTCATGATATTACTGAAAAACTACGTTTAGATTTGCCAGACGAGCATTAGCTGCAGAGGTTATTCGGTTGACCTGAGCCTCTGGCAATATATTAAGTCTTTCTTAGTAACAGCTGCAGCCTCTATTTCTCGAGGCTATACTCTGTGCCCAGTCTTCTTGTCCCTTCCATCAACCAATTACCTGATCAGTCTTGCAGATTGTCCTTAGTCTCTTTTTATTTTCTTCATTATCTTAATATTAGCAGCAATGAGGGATGTATGTGACTCGGTCCTATCTGTTGTCATTCTCATAAAACAGAAACAGTACTGGTCCTCATATCGATCCTTGCGGCACCTCGTTTGTTACTTTTAACCATTCTAACATCTCTCTCCGGACAATCGCTCTTCTCTTCCTTTCCCTAAGGTGGTCCTTGATCCACCGGAGTACGTTCCCTGTTATTCCTGCATGTACGTGAAGATTTTGCTCCAATCTCGTTAGTTACTAGTTGTAAAAGACACTTGTCAGTAGACACTTGAACTGGTGTGTCGTGTGTGTGTACTCACCTATTTGTGGTTGCAGGGGTCGATTCATAGCTTCTGGCCCCGCCTCTTCACTGATCGCCACTAGGTCCTCTCTCCCTGCTCCATGAGCTTTATCAAACCTCGTCTTAAAACTATGTATGGGCCCTGCCTCCACTGTGTGTGTGTGTGTATTTTGTCCCCATTACTTATTTAGTGGTGCGGCAGCACATTAAATATGCCAGTGCACCATCCCGTACACTGGGAGCAGCAGGCTGACTCTCGTCTCCATCAATCAACATGACCCAACTTGTTCTCTGAATACAAATGCTTCTACCATATCTGATTTCCCAGCTCTTTCATGTTTTCACCCTAAATCTGTATCATCTCCTTTGTAATGAGATAAACCCATGTAGGTCATGCAGCACAAGGGGGGTTGAGGCTTGCCCGTCCGTCCTAGAATAATAAGAAAGACAATACATAACTGTCCTATTAAAAAATACGGAGGAGAAAAATAATGGACTATCGCTTTACATTATAAAAATATGTATAGGTATTAGTGTACAGACTTCCAGTACGAGGCGAAGCCAAGAGCTGAGCAAAAACGCTTTCTCTGAACGTGTTTGCTTGAACTTTCCTCGTTTCTGCAACATTGCAAGCTCCTATTGATGTATTGATTACAAAACGAAAGGCCTAGAGCTCTTCCGTGGTTGTTTTGCATCGTGGTCACGATTTTTTCATAATATATATATAGTATAATATATATATATATATATATATATATAATATATATATATAAAATATATATATATAATAAATATATATATATAATAATATATATATATATATATATAATAAATATATATATATAATAATATATATATATATATATATATATATATATATATATATATATATATATATATATATATATATATATATATATATATATATATATATATAGTTAGTATTGTAACTACGAACAAGTGGTATTTAATCAATAACAACACTGCGACTAGCCAGGGGATCGAACCCGTGTTGTTTTAGCCCCGCCCGTGGTATGGTTTGTGCGCATGTTGTTGGGTTCTGAGTAATAACTGGAGAATGCTTCTTCTGGTCGTCTCCAAACTGATGTGTTTTCCTCAAGGGAAGATTCGCGTTAATTTTAGGTTGTGTAAACTTTAATTTGCCATAGACAGATAACGTTTCGATCCGACTTGGACCGACATGGTGCAAGTCGGACCGAAACGTTATCATAGGCTTCTCTCTCCTACGTTGATCCTTAAGCCAGAAAATCTTGCTTGCTGTGTATAAATTTAACTCTGTGTTATCCATGGGTCCGACTTTATTACGTCGTGAGAACACGTTCTTTGATAAAGCAACGTTGCGTTGCGCTAAAATGTAATATCTTGTAACTTGTTTCCCTCAAGGGAGGTTCCTTGACGCTGGTGAGGGGCTCTTGATGTAGGGAATTGGATCTGTGCTCCAGCTCCCCCCCCTCACATGCGCTGTATAATCCTACGGGTTTAGCGCTCCCCCATGATTATAATAATAATTTTAACTTGTTAAATTGTATTTATTTACTTAAACGTATGCTAACCTAAAATAGCACATGTAGAGAAACACTTAAAGGTATTTATTAAAACAAACCAAAGATGTGTCGTAGAAGAATAGTTTGATGGATGTGTTCTACAGTGGCTTAGGTTAGGTAAGGTTTGTCAGGAAACAGGACAAGTGTTGCTTGACGCGGGTCTTAGTGATGACCCTCAGCTGGAGCTTTTGGTCGTCTGACCGAGGACTTCCGCTGGCTTACCGATCGACCCCCTTTAAAAATTGTGGTTATGATTATAAGCTGCAATAGCTGAAGGTACCCTGTATCTCTCCGGTATATAATTCAGCTCGCAACCAAAGCGACAATTATCAAATCCTTGGAGAATACGGCACCCAAGGGCAAGTATCCAAGCGTCTGCTGTTACTCAGCAGTAAATAGATGCCTAGGAGTTAATAGATTGTTGTGGGTAGTATTCTGGGTTATCCTAGGTTATTGACTTTTAGGTCATTAATCCGAATAAAGTCTTCTTTGAAAGTTGTTTATGTGGAAGCCAGCAGTGGGCAGTCATAAACAAAACTATCAGCATGGCTGGACGTAACAAAGGCGTGCCGCAAGGGGCACTCTTAGGACCGGTTCTAGTCTTGATTTACATATATGATAACGATAACGGATTATCGTGTACCCCATCAGAATATCGCGACGACACTAAGCTAGCCAGAAAGCCACAATACCACTTGAATGTCATAGACGACGAGAACCTTAACATTTTATTAATTTGTCACTTACTGGTTCAGTAAATTGTTAATTGGGGTAATAAGAGGCAAATAAGTTATCTTGATAAATATACATTAAAATAATTTTAAACATAACAATGGACGAGGATTCACTGACAGTCGTTCATTATTTGTTTTCTTTGTATGTTGTTGTATACATAGTTTCATTATTGCGACTTTTTTGTGTTTATAATTTGTGAGGATGTATTGAAATGTTTTGTGATGATTTGCTGCACAGAGAACTCAACACTAACAACCCACTGCTCTTTAAATCATAAGTCTTTCATAATAAGAGTTAAGAGGCACTTGAGAATGCAGTTAACTAATAATATAAAGACAAGGTGACAGTTTGCTGAGGCCAAAAAAGGGAAAACAACATTAGGCTTCATTAGTAGGCCTCAGTGCTCAGACCTGGTCAGTTAATCTTTACTTTGTAAAAATAAGTAAGTGTGGCCTATTCTAGAACATTGCAATCAGTTTCGTAACCATCTCTGCAGAAGGTTACAGAGAATTTTCCTTATACAGGCGAGTACTGAACCTACCCTCTTCCTCACACAAAAAAGGTTTAGAGGTTTGCAACAAGACTAGTACCGGAACTGAGAGGAATGCACTACGAGGAGATATTAAAGTTAACCTGACTACGTTGCCGGAGAGACGGACATATGGAGACATGATTACAACACACAAAATCTTTCGAATAGTTGATAATATAGATAAGAGCAAACTATGTAAATTAAGAGGACCAGGATCAAGGGGGCACAAAGGGAAGCTGAAGACACAGATGAGTCATAGGGATGTAAGGAAGTACTTTTTTTTTTTTTTTAGTGTCAGGATGTTTGAAAAGTGGAATGACTTGGAATAGGCAGTAATGGAAGCAATCTAGGAGGCTGAGCCAGGAGCTAAGTATCGACCCTCGCAAATAACTCGGCGAGCAGAAAGATAGCTCGGTGATTACGCATGCGCTCATGAACGCACACAAATGAAGCAAAACCATATCCGAAATGATTGTTTGATTTTTTTTACATATTTAACAAATAGAGTATCACTTTGAACTTCTGATTATACACAACTTTCCTAATATGATTCTTAGTCTTTATTTTTGTCTCTAGATGCCTCCCTTCCTCATTATATTGTCAAATGATTCAAACTTCAGAACACTTGTGACTTGACCTGATCTTTATCTCTTCCTCTCCCTACTTCTTCTCCCATGAAATCGGCCAAACGGAAGTCTGGGACCGACTTGATTGCAGTTATTTGGGTAATTCCATGATATATTGAAACTAAGTGATTTGTGATCGCTTTTTCCGCAAGCTCATCCTCTCTTTACACTACTCCCGTCACCCCCATCTTCGCGCTTGTGACTAGTTGATGGTCCAAGTCGGACTGAAACGTAGTCATAAGTTCGTCTCCTATGTGTAGGTTGTGTATTATTCTATTCACGGTATTGTTTTTTTTTTCCTTTAAGTAAACACTGTGTCTGGCGCTACAGCTGAAGACTAATGGGTTCTCGTGTACTGTAGCTAGATACAGTATCTCTGGTTTTGAAACTGAAGACTAGGGAGTTACAGATATTGTAACTAAAGATTAGGCACTCTCGAGTTTTTTTTATTATTATTAAACAAAACTGGATGCATCAGTAGTGTGTTGCTACTTTATTTCTTATGACAGTTGCACAGAGGAAACAAAAGCTATCTATGTTTCAATGTTGTATTCCATCACAAAGGATAAGTCACATAATGTTGAAAACAACCAGCCTGAGCAGGGAAGACATCAGTAGAGCAATAAAGATACCGTCAAGTATTCCAGTAAGGGTTCATTAGGTACGGCAGCTTCCAAGGTTTCCTTCCAGCTGAGCTGGAGTTACTATCACTTGACAAATACTGTCCCTCAGGATAGCCTGTACCATACACATGAGAAATTGAATTTTTAGGAAGATATCGCCATCATTGAAAAGTGGGGGCAAGAATAATTATACGCAAGAGACAGAGCGAAGAGTGGGGGGTGACAGAGGAATATGGATGCTATAATATATCTAACTACATACATATATACATTAATAGTTAACATTTCAGTCATTATAAAGCGTAAGAATATATAATAGCGCTCGAGTATGTAGCTGAAGGATAGGGGGGGAGGTCTCTGTTATACAAGTAAGTAGTGCATATTATTGTAGCTGAAGACTGGGGGAGGGGTGATTCTCAGGTATTGTAGCTAGACACAATGTCTCGGTGTATTATAGCTGGACAAAGTATCTTAGGTATTGTAGCTAGACACAATGTCTCGGTGTATTATAGCTGGACAAAGTGTCTTAGGTATTGTAGCTAGAAAAAAATAAGTTGCTAGTAAAACAACCACAAAGCAGGTGTTGGGATGTCAACTATTAACTAGTTTCTGCAGATTAATTCATAATCTTCCAGCCGGTCTTGCTCTGTATGTAAAAAAAAGACTGCCTTGAAGGATAGCCATCTTCCCCCTAAAAAAAAAAGGTGTGGTAGCCTACTTCCTCAGACTCCTCCCCCAACAAACGAGAACCACTCGGCTTCTTCCCCACTTCCCCTTAACACCTTCCCCTCCTCCCTCTTTACTCCCTCCCCCTTCCTCTAACAGCCAAGGACTTCGCCACCTGCCGCCTCGTATATTCCATTAGGTGAACTGTTGGCACACAGCCTGGGCCAGGTGTCTTCCACCTCCTTCTCCCTCCCTTCTCTCTCCTCTCTCTCTCTCTCTCTCGTTCAGTTTTGGTGCTGTGGATATTCCTGTAACCCTCCTATAACTTTTATGTTTTTTATTCTGATGCCTATACTGATTCTTACATGTTCTTACACGTTTTTTTCCTAGACCAGGTGAAGGTGTTTAATGTGTGGGCGGCCCCGCACCTGGTCTCTGTAACCTGATGCCGTACCCACACTTCTCGCCTGTGAGAAACAATATTTTGTAAACATTCCACCAGTTTCATATTAAAATGGTGTTGAAAACAAGCAAGTTGATGAGTAAGACATGTATACAACAAGTGGGTTGGGGTCCACCTCTAGTGGGACCCATAGCCTTGAAAAAACATGGAGTCTACCTACCTACAGTGTGTTCCTGGGGTCAACGCCCCAGTCCTTGGCCAGGCCTCCCGGTGGATCGGGGCCTGATCAACCAGGTTGTTAATGCTGGTCACACGTAGTCCAACGTACGATCACAGCCCTGCTGGTCGGGTACTTACTTCTTTAGGTATCTGTCCATCTCCTCCTTGACAACCAGGGATCTATTGGTAATTCCCCTTATGCCTGGTGGGAGGCTGTTGAACAGTCTTGGGCCCCGGACACTTAGTGTACTAATGGCGCCCCTACTTTTCACTGGGGGTATTTTGTACCGTCTGCCCAGTCTTTTGCTTTCGTAGGGAGTGATTTCTGTGTGCAGATTTGGGACCAGTCCCTCTATAATTTTCCAAGTGTTGATTATGCTGCATCTCTCTCGTAAGTACAGGTCATGTGACTCCAAGCGTTCCCAGTAATCAAAATTCCAGTAATTACGAAGTTGATGAAGAGGCTTCGAGGAAAAATATTTGATTTCTTCCTGAAATCATTTGAATATCCCACTTCACTTACCACCCCATCATTTTTTTACCTCTAGGTATATTTTATTACCTAATATGGTACACGATACATAGCTGGTACAAAAATGGCATATACAGTATATGAGGTTTTAAGGATATATTTGAAGTACATGTTGCTACATGTTTGTCACAGATAACAATGCGAAAAATCTCATCCAGCTCCTCAGAACTGGAGTGCGTACCCAGGATAAATAAAGCGTTACCCCTCTTCACCGCAGCGCTCAGTCGCTGGAATAGAAAACTAGCCGCCCTGGTTATCCTGATGAGTCTTTTGCCTAGCTCCTTAAGGAACATAATAAGGAACATGGGTATCTTCATTGCCGAAAAGTTTCGCGCTTCCACCGAAGGCTGCTATGCAGGCGAAACGTTTCGTCAGTAAAGATTTCTACGGTGTTGCACATGTAAATATACTATACATTTGTAATGAATAAGACGCATATGCAACACCTGGGTATTTTTATTACGAAGACTTTTCGCCAGCCATTGACTTTTATCAATTCAATACAGAGGTTGTGTGAAGGTTCAACTACTATGGGAGGGAACCTACGATTCCGGTCTGGCTGAGATATTCATTCTTGGGTTCGAACCCTGCTAGTCAGGTATGAGAAATAATGTTTGTATATGTATATACCGTCTGCTTGTGGTGTTTGATCGCACGCATGAAAACATTTGTTTATTCTCATAACTGGAGAATGTCGTATTCAATCGGTTTCAGGATTTCAACACTTGTGTACGGTCACTGTGGCTAGATTCTAGGAACACTGGGCATGTGCAGGTGGCTTGTGACTAATGTTGTTGAGTATGCTCCCAGCATCCTGGGATGGATAACTAACAAAATCCTCAGTGGCCGAGTTTCAAACGTTCAGTAAAGGTGCCCCTCTCCCACACATACACACACTCCTCTCCCACATACACACACTCCTCTCTCACATACACACACTCCTCTCCCACATACACAGTCCTCTCCCACATAAACACACACACTCCTCTCCCACATAAACACACACACACTCACATAAACACACACCTCTCCCACACACACACCTCTCCCACACACACCTCTCCCACACACACCTCTCCCACACACACCTCTCCCACACACACCTCTCCCACACACACCTCTCCCACACACACCTCTCCCACACACACCTCTCCCACACACACCTCTCCCACACACACCTCTCCCACACACACACCTCCCACATACACACACACACCTCTCCACACACACCTCCACAAAACACACACACACACACACACACCACCCACACACACACACACACACCTCTCCCACACACACACACACACACCTCTCCCACATACACACACACACACACCTCTCCCACATACACACACACACACACCTCCCACATACACACTTCTCTCCCACACACCTACACCTCTTTGACACCCACTCCTCTTCCACCTGGAGTCTACCTGGAGGGTGTTCCGGGGGTCAGCGCCCCCGCGGACCAGTCCTTGATCAGTCCTCCGGGTGGATCAGGGCCTGATCAATCAGACTGTTACTGGTGGCCGCACTTAGTCCAGCGTACGAACCACAGCCCGGCTGATCGGGTACTGACTTTTAGGTATCTGTTCAGCTTACCTCTTGAAGATAGCCAGGGGTCTATTGGTAATTTCCCTTATGGCTGGTGGGAGGCTGTTGAACATTCTTGGGCCCCGGACACTTATTGTGTTTTCTCTTTGTGTACTAATGGCTCCCCTACTTTTCATTGGGGGGATGTTGCACCGTTTTCCCAGTCTTTTGCTTTCGTAGGGAGTGATTTCTGTGTGCAGATTTGGGACCAGTCTCTAGGATTTTCCAGGTGTAGATTATGATGCATCTCTCTCGCCTGTGCTCCAGTGAGTACAGATCAAGTGCGTCCAAGCGTTCCCAGAATTAAGGTGTTTAACAAAACTTATATGCGCAGTAAAGGTTCTCTGTACATTAGATAGATCTGCGATTTTACCTGCCTTGAATGGAGCTGTTAGTATACAGCAGCATTCCAACCTAGAGAGAAAGTGATTTAAAAAAGATGATCATTGGCTTTGTATCCCTTGTTTTGAAGGTTCTCATTATCCAACCTATCATTTTCCTCAGATGTGGTAGTGACACTGTTGTGATCCTTGAAGGTGAGATCCTCTGACATTAACACTTGTAAGTCCTCACTATTTTCCACTCTGTTGTGTGATTAGAGTTTGTAACATACTCAGTTCTAGCTATTATTTCCTCCAGTTTTCCGTAACGTAGTTAAAATTTGACCTTATTGAACATCATATTGTTTTCCGTTGTCCATTCGAAAACTTAGTTTATATCTGCTTGGAGATTTACTATGTCCTAAGTGGACGACAGTCTCATGCTGATTCTAGTATCGTCTGCAAAGGATGACACTGTGATGTGGATTACATCTCTGTCTATCTGATATGAGGATGAGGAACAAGATGGGGGCGAGTACTGTGCCTTGTGGAACAGAGCTTTTCACTGTGGCAGCCTCCGACTTAGCTCTGTTTACCACTACTCTTTGTGTTCGATTGGTTAAAAAGTTGAAGATCCATCTGCCCACTTTGCTAGTTATTTCTTTAACACGCATTTTGTACGCTGTTACACCATGATCGCACTTGTCAAAGGCTTTTGCAAAATCTGTGTATACTACATTTGCATTCTGTCTTCCAGTGAATTCAAGACCATACCAGTGGTTGCGAGAGGCAGGAGTGACCTGCTCTAAACTCACACTGCCCTGGACAGTGCAATTGTTGGGAATCCAAGTGATTTGCGATCATGCTGCTTAGAACCCTTTCAAAAAGTTCCCTCACACCCACATCTCTCCCTCACACCCACACCTCTCTCACACACCCAGACCTCTCTCACACACACCCACACCTCTCACACACACCCAGACCTCTCTCACACACACCCAGACCTCTCTCACACACCCACACCTCTCTCACACACCCACACCTCTCTCACACACCCACACCTCTCTCACACACCCACACCTCTCTCACACACCCACACCTCTCTCACACACCCACACCTCTCTCACACACCCACACCTCTCTCACACACCCACACCTCTCTCACACACCCACACCTCTCTCACACCCACACTCTCTCATCACACCCACATCTCTCTCACACACCTCAACACTCTCCTCACACCCACACCTCTCCCTCACACCCACACCTCTCTCACACACCCACCTCTCACACCCCCACACTCTCTCACACACACCCACCTCTCTCACACACCCACACCTCTCTCACACACCCACACCTCTCTCACACACCCACACCCTCTCACACACCCACACCTCTCTCACACACCCACACCTCTCTCACACACCCACACCTCTCTCACACACCCACCTCTCACACACACCCACACCTCTCTCACACACCCACAACTCTCTCCACACCCACACCTCTCTCACACCCACATCTCTCTCTCACACCCACATCTCTCTCTCACACCCACCTCTCTCTCACACCCACACCTCTCTCACACACCCACACCTCTCTCACACACCCACACCTCTCTCCACACACACCTCTCTCACACACACCTCTCTCACACACCCACACCTCTCACACACCCACACCTCTCTCACACACCCACACCTCTCTCACACACCCACACCTCTCTCACACACCCACACCTCTCTCACACACCCCACCTCTCTCACACACCCCCACCTCTCACACCCCCACCTCTCTCACACCCCCACCTCTTCACACACCCCACCTCTCTCACACCCCCACCTCTCTCACACCCCCACCTCTCTCACACACCCACACCTCCTCACACACCCACACCTCTCACACACCCACACCTCTCACACACCCACACTCTCTCACACACCCACACCTCTCTCACACACCCACACCTCTCTCTCACACCCACACCTCTCACACACCCACACCTCTCACACACCCACACCTCTCTCACACACCCACACCTCTCTCACACACCCACACCTCTCTCACACACCCACACCTCTCTCACACACCCACACCTCTCTCACACACCCACACCTATCTCGCACACCCACACCTATCTCACACACCCACACCTATCTCACACACCCACACCTCTCTCACACACCCACACCTCCCCCACACACCCACTTCAACACCCCAAAGATAATTTGTGGATGGCAAGTACCCACTGGTCGGAATGTTTTGAAGTGTCTTCCACTTATCTCTGCCCATCCACCACCAGCGCTAACTCTACCATCACTAACTCCACCATCACTACCGCCACCAATACTACCTCCACCACCAGCGCTAACTCCACCATCACTATCACCACTACCACTATTACTACCACTACCACCACTATTACTACCACTACCCCCACCACCACCGTCAGTACTACCATTACCATCGTCACTGCTACCATTACCACCACTACCACCATTGCCACCACTAGCACTACCTCTGCCATCACCACTACCACCACCACTGCTACCATCACGACCACCACTACTACCACCACCACTGCTACCATCACGACCACTACTACCAACACCACTGCTACCATCACGACCACTACTACCACCACCACTGCTACCATCACCACCACCACTACTACCACCACCACTGCTACCATCACCACCACTGCTACCATCACCACCACTGCTACCATCACCACTACTACTACCAACACCACTACTAACAACACCACTACTACCAACACCACTACTACCAACACCACTACTACCAACACCACTGCTACCAACACCACTGCTACCAACACCACCACTGATACCATCACCACCACTGCTACCACCACCACCACTGCTACCATCACCACCACTGCTACCACCACCACCACTGCTACCACCACCACCATCACCACCACTGCTACCACCACCACCACTGCTACCACCACCACCATCACCACCACTGCTACCACCACCACCACCACCACCACTGCTACCACCACCACCACTGCTACCACCACCACCACTGCTACCATCACCACCACTGCTACCATCACGACCTCTACCAACACTGCCACCACCATTGTAATCTTTACAGAGACACATCAATCTAATCTCAACCACCAGCCAGGTTGAGGCATATTTTCACCATAGTTACCGCCACTCTAGACCACAGTCCTGACCACGATGGAAGTGTATCTCACAGCCATTCCATACACCATGACATATAAACCATTGACCATATAATAACCATGGACCATATAATAACCATGGACCACTGTACAATAACCATGACATATAATAACCATGGACATATAATAACCATTGACATATAATAACCATGGACATATAATAACCATGGACATATAATACCATGACAATATAACCATGGACATATAATAACCATGGACATATAATAACCATGGACATATAATAACCATGGACATATAATAACCATTGACCATATAATAACCATGGACATATAATAACCATGGACATATAATAACCATGGACATATAATAACCATGGACATATAATAACCATGGACATATAATAACCATGGACATATAATAACCATGGACATATAATAACCATGGACATATAATAACCATGGACATATAATAACCATGGACATATAATAACCATGGACATATAATAACCATTGACCATATAATAACCATGGACATATAATAACCATGGACATATAATAACCATGGACATATAATAACCATGGACATATAATAACCATTGACCATATAATAACCTTTGACATATAATAACCATGGACATATAATAACCATGGACATATAATAACCATGGACATATAATAACCATGGACATATAATAACCATGGACATATAATAACCATGGACATATAATAACCATGGACATATAATAACCATGGACATATAATAACCATGGACATATAATAACCATGTACATATAATAACCATGGACATATAATAACCATGTACATATAATAACCATTGACCATATAATAACCATTGACCATATAATAACCATGGACATATAATAACCATGTACATATAATAACCATTGACCATATAATAACCATTGATCATATAATAACCATGGACATATAATAACCATTGACCATATAATAACCATTGATCCATATAATAACCATGACATATAATAACCATGACATATAATAACCATGGACATATAATAACCATGGACATATAATAACCATGTACATATAATAACCATTGACCATATAATAACCATTGACCATATAATAACCATGTACATATAATAACCATTGACCATATAATAACCATTGACATTAATAACATAATATAATACCATGTACATATAATAACCATTGACATATAATAACCATTGACATATAATAACCATTGACCATATAATAACCATGGACATATAATAACCATGGACATATAATAACCATGGACCATATAATAACCATTGACCATATAATAACCATGGACATATAATAACCATTGACCATATAATAACCATTGACCATATAATAACCATGGACATATAATAACCATTGACATATAATAACCATTGACCATATAATAACCATGGACATATAATAACCATGGACATATAATAACCATGGACATATAATAACCATTGACATATAATAACCATGGACATATAATAACCATTGACCATATAATAACCATGGACATATAATAACCATGGACATATAATAACCATGGACATATAATAACCATGGACATATAATAACCATGGACATATAATAACCATGGACATATAATAACCATGGACATATAATAACCATGGACATATAATAACCATGGACATATAATAACCATTGACCATATAATAACCATGGACATATAATAACCATTGACCATATAATAACCATGGACATATAATAACCATTGACCATATAATAACCATGGACATATAATAACCATTGACCATATAATAACCATGGACATATAATAACCATTGATCATATAATAACCATGGACATATAATAACCATGGACATATAATAACCATGGACATATAATAACCATGGACATATAATAACCATTGAACATACAATAACCTTTGACCATATAATAACCATTGACCATATAATAACCATTGACCATATAATAACCATTGACCATATAATAACCATTGACCAATAATAACCATTGACCAATAATAACCATTGACCATATAATAACCATTGACCATATAATAACCATTGACCATATAATAACCATTGACTATATAATAGTTCCACCAGTTCCTCGGAAAAAACTGAAGGTATTGTGTATATCATCATATGGAAAAAACTCTGTAGAAATAATAATAACGTAACTTTATCGTATACATTTTAAAGCCCGCCGGGTCATGGAGAATTGTTGCCTGGAACAAAGTGTAACTGGTAAATTGTCAGTAAAGTGTTACGGTAAAAATATTAGTGAAGAATTAATGGATTTGTTGCTGCTGCCTTGGAAATGTTTAGGAATTTTTTTTAAGAACAGTAGCGAGGGGAAAGTTGAGTGCCACTCATGCTAGCTCCAGCAGCCAGGCAAGCCTAGAGGTGAGCCACTTATATTACCACCTCCCCACCACTGTCTTACCTTCCCCACCACTTTACTACTTCCCCACCACTGTACTACCTTCCCCACCACTTTACTACTTCCCCACCTCCCCACCACTGTCTTACCTTACCCACCACTTTACTACTTCCCCACCTCCCCACCACTGTCTTACCTTACCCACCACTTTACTACTTCCCCACCACTGTACTACCTTCCCCACCACTGTACTGCCTTCCCCACAACTGTCTTACCTTCCCCACCACTGTATTACCTTCCCCACCACTGTACTACCTTCCCCACCACTGTACTACCTTTTCCACCACTGTACTACTTCTCCACCTCTGTACTACCTTCCCCACCACTGTCTTACCTTCCCCACCACTGTACTACCTTCCCCACCACTGTACTACCTTCCCCACCACTTTACTACCTTCCCCACCACTGTACTACATTTTCCACCACTGTACTACTTCTCCACCTCTGTACTACCTTCCCCACCACTGTCGTACCTTCCCCACCACTGTCTTACCTTCCCCACCACTGTCTTACCTTCCCCACCACTGTACTACCTTCCCCACCACTGTACTACCTTCCCCACCTTGTTACTACCTCCTCATACCACCGCACGGCTACTGTAGGTTCTACCACGTCTCCACGTGCTCTCTGACGCTGTCGTCACCACTGCCAGTATTTTCCCAAAGCTCATGTATCCAAATTTTGTTTTAAAAGAAAGTAATACTGCCAACACTTTTGCTGCCACCACTCCACTATCACCACAACATAGGCCAGAGGTGCAGTGACTCAGGATATACGTTTCACCGAGGATTAGAACCAAAATGGCAAGCAGGTATACTTGTGGACCATGTCGCTAGTTGTTGGTCAAAAACAGCAGCCAAGTGCTACATTTACCTGATCAGGCTTTACACGTGTAATTTTGCGCCAAGGTGAACACAGCATCCAATAATGACACCTTCCTAAATAGATCCTGGCTGTGTAAAAAGGTTATGGTACTCTGGAGAAGATTTAAGAAGATTTAATGGTCGTGACAACTTTAAAGTTTTTATTGAGAATCTTCTGAATCTCTAAATCAGTTGCAAGTTAAGTGACTGAAGCAGTTACAACTGTTGAACTGGTAGAAGACACTGAAAAATTACAGGAGGACATAAGCAGGGTCTTCCAGTGGGCAGTGGAGAACAACATGACGTTCAGTGGTGATAAGTTTCAGCTGCTTAGGTATGGAAAAAATGAAGAACTCAAAAGGAACACTATATACAAAACGCAAGAGGGTCACCACATAGAACGAAAGGAACACGTTAAGGACTTGGGAATAATTATGTCTGCTGATCTGTCGTTTAAAGACCATAACAAGACAAAGATCACAACAGCCAGGAAAATGACGGGGTGGGTATTGAGAACTTTCAAAAAAAGGGAAATAATGCCGATGGTGACACTCTTCAAATCGCTAGTGCTCCCTCACTTAGAATACTGCTCTGTGCTGACGGCCCCGTTCAGGGCAGGAGAAATATCAGAGCTGGAACAAATTCAGAGATCGTTTACGGCTCACATTGAGCCATTGAAACATCTAAATTATTGGGAACGCCTTCAAGTCTTGAACATGTACTCATTGCAGCGGAGGAGAGAGAGATACATGATAATATATACTTGGAAAGTACTTGAGGGCCTGGTCCCAAATCTGCACACTGCCATAACAACATACTGGAGTGAGAGATATGGGAGAAAGTGTAAAATAAACCCAGTGAGGAGCAGGGGTGCGGTGGGGACAATACGGGAGCACTGTATTAACATCCGGGGTCCCAGACTATTTAACATCTTACCAGAACTGGGCAAGTATCTTCATCGGGTGCCAGATCAACCAGGCTGTGATGAATATGTGGGGCAGCGGGCCTCCAGCAGCAACAGCGTGGTTGACCAGGCAAGCACCAGACGAGCCTGGCCCATGGCCGGGCCCAGAGAGTAGATACTCTGGAAACTCTTCAAAGGTATATCAAAGGTTGAAAATGACTCGCTTGCCACATCTAACCTAGTACATCGCAGCCTACGGTTGTTAACACTGCTTCCGCCATGTGTAGATATGGAGACATTGGCAAACACCAGTGATACCTCGTCACGTACCATGACTCGTTGTTGCCTCCCTGTCAGGTGTTCTCTGATCCATTACAGTGCCCTTCCTGTTATACGTGCCTGATCCTCTAGCTTTTGCATTAATCTCTTGAGAAGAACTGTGTCGAAGGCCTTGCATTCCAAGAAAATGCAATCTAACCACCCCTCTCTCTCGTGTCTTACTTCCGTTACCTTGTCATGAAACTCCAGTAGGTTTGTGACACAGGATTTGCCTTTCATAAATCCGTGCTTGTTGTCGTTTATAAGCTTGTTCCGTTCTAGGTGTTCCACCACTCTCTTCCTGATAATCTTCTTCGTGACTTTGCTTGCTATACACGTCAGTGACACTGGTCCATAGTTTAGTGCCTCGTTTCTATCTCCTTTCTTAAAAATGGGGACTATATTTGCCGTCTTCCATACCTCAAGTAGTTGCCCAATTTCAATGGATGTGTTGAAGATTGTGGTTAGTGGCACACACAGCGTCTCTGCTCCCTCTCTAAGTACCCACGGAAAGATGTCCGGTCCCACCTCCTTTGAGGTATCAAGATCACTTAGCAGCTTCTTCATCCAACACTTGTTGGTATATTCCTTGTTGATGTACCCCTCTGTTCTGTCTTCCCCAGAGTCCTTTTTGTCTCCACTGTAAATACTTCCTTGAATCTCTTGTTGAGCTCCTCACATACTACTTTGTTATTTCTTGTGAGCTCCCCACCTTTTCCTCAGCCTGATTACCTGGTCCTTGACTGTTGTCTTCCTCCTGATGTGGCTATACAACAGCTTCGGGTCAGACTTGACTTTCGATGCTATGTTTTCGTACTGTCGCTGGGCCTCCCTCCTTATCTGTGCATACTCGTCTCTGGCTCTTCGACTAATCTCTTTATTTTCCTGGGTCCTTTGTCTTCTGTACTTTTTCCATTCTCTAGTGCACTTAGTTTTTGTCTCCCTACACCTTCGGGTAAACCAAGGACTCATTCTGGTCTTCCCATTATTTCTGTTGCCCTAAGGAACAAAACTTTCCTCTGTCTCCTTGCATTTTGTTGTTACGTAGTCCATCATTTCGTTTACTGACTTTCCTACCAATTCTCTTTCCCACTGAACCTCCTGCAGGAAGTTCCTCATACCTGTGTAGTCCCCCCTATTGTAGTTTGGCTTTTCCCATCTTACTCCTGTTACCCTCTCCACTTGTAACTATGTATTCTACTGTACTCACCTAATTGTGTGTGTGTGTGTGTGTACTCACCTATTTGTACTCACCTTGACTTGGGAATAATTATGTCTGCTGATCTGTCGTTTAAAGACCATAACAAGACAAAGATCACAACAGCCAGGAAGATGACGGGGTGGGTATTGAGAACTTTCAAAACAAGGGAAATAATGCCGATGGTGACACTATTCAAATCGCTAGTGCTCCCTCACTTAGAATACTGCTCAGTGCTGACGGCCCCGTTCAGGGCAGGAGAAATAGCAGAGCTGGAACAAATCCAGAGATCGTTTACGGCTCACATTGAGCCATTGAAACATCTAAATTATTGGGAACGCCTTCAAGTCTTGAACATGTACTCATTGGAGCGGAGGAGAGAGAGATACATGATAATATATACATGGAAAGTACTTGAGGGCCTGGTCCCAAATCTGCACACTGCCATAACAACATACTGGAGTGAGAGATATGGGAGAAAGTGTAAAATAAACCCAGTGAGGAGCAGGGGTGCGGTGGGGACAATACGGGAGCACTGTATTAACATCCGGGGTCCCAGACTATTCAACATCTTACCAGAAGATATCCGAAACACGGCTGGAACCAGTGTAGAAGCCTTCAAGAGGAAACTGGACAAATATCTTCACCAGGTGCCAGATCAACCAGGCTGTGATGGATATGTGGGGCAGCGGGCCTCCAGCAGCAACAGCCTGGTTGACCAGGCAAGCACCAGACGAGCCTGGCCCATGGCCGGGCTCAGAGAGTAGATACTCTCGAAACTCTTCAAAGGTATATCAAAGGTAAAGGTACCTATTTGTGGTTGCAGGGGTCGAGTCATAGCTCCTGGCCTCGCCTCTTCACTGATTGCTACTAGGTCCTCTCTCTCCCTGCTCCATGAGCTTTATCAAACCTAGTCTTAAAACTATGTATGGTTCCTGCCTCCACTATGTCGCTTTCTAAGCTATTCCACTTCCTGACAACTCTATGACTGAAGAAATACTTCCTAACATCCCTTTGACTCGTAGGAGTCTTCAACTTCCAATTGTGACCCCTTGTTTCTGTGTCCCCTCTCTGGAACATCTTGTCTCTGTCCACCTTATCTATTCCTCGCAGTATTTTATATGTCGTTATCATGTCTCCCCTAACCCTCCTGTCCTCTAGTGTCGTCAGGCCGATTTCCCTTAACCTTTCTTCGTAGGACAATCCCCTTAGCTCTGGGACTAGTCTTGTTGCAAACCTTTGCCTTTCTCTACACTTTCTTGCACTTTCTGTGTGTGTGTGATGCCATAAACTGCAAACACTTCCACCCAAAAATGTGTTATGGCGCCTTCTCATTTATTGAGCCGTAACAGAAACGTGTCCAGCGATCCAAGTGAAGGAAACGAGGCGCATAAAGCCACGTGAGCATCAAACAGACCATAACCACCACTACCACAAAGACAGATTTTTTTTTATTGAGAGGAAGCAGGAAGAATGACAGGAAATGGTGAGAATGTATCACCACCTCAGAGCCATTTTGGACTGGTAAAAAAGTGAGAGGCTCATCAGAGCCACAGTTATTATTAAGACCAACAAAAAAAAGCAGAGGAACAAGTAATTCAACAACATTCCTGTTTGTAAACATAAAAAGTCTTTAACTGAGAGAGAGAGAGAGAGAGAGAGAAATCTATTTATTAGTGTAATAATGTTGGTAGAATTACCGAGAATGTTAGGTAAATGGATTTCGTTATGGTTGGCTTGATGCTCACGTGGCTTTATGCGCCTACCTGTAACGGCTTGACAAAGCTCCTGGAGAGCGAAACGTTGCTACAATAAAATGTCACATTAGTTGCACTTGTGTCCATGTAGTATCACGTGGGGTTCTTGGAGATAGAAGGTAGTCAAAGGGAAACTCCTTGTGGGTGGTAACAAGATATATTGAAAGGAGTTAGTGAGGAGAAATACCCAACCACTTGCTAGGCCTACGTACTTCCAAGGAGTGAGAGCGACGCTTGAAGGTAGTGTCCTACGAGCGTAACGAGTGACGTCACAGCTGACGTCACAGGTTTAGCAAGGGATCTCTCATATAAAGGCTGGTATATTACATATGATATATGTGACAGTAGAGTTGTATGACCCTTAAGGGTTTATTGCTTTAATGTATTATCATTGTTATTATAGTTATTATTATAATAACACTACCAACCTTGACAGTGAAATAAGGATACCTGGGCACAGTCTATTTAGAGGCCGGATAAAAAAAAAAAGGAAATTATATGTACTTCAGTCTCTTCGCGATTCGAAAACGGTATCCCCGAATCCCATAACCCCAGTACCCGGAGGCTGAAGCCACGCTACTGTAAGAGTGCGGCGTAAGTTGACAGTGGAACCCAAAAACACAACCAAGGGGGAGTTGGGTTGGTCTGGTCTGTATAGCAAGGAGTCATTTACTTACCCTAAGTTACTTAACACCACAAGTTATGGTGATTAATATTGAAAATTAGAATAATTTTAGTGCTTTTGAATAGAAGAGCAGCTGCCACTTCCCAGCAAGGCGAGGACCGTCTTGAAAATCTCCCAAATACTGACCTAATATCCTCTTACTGGCGACTTAAATTTAAAACTCCTAAAATGGAAGAATTTAGTAAGAACTGTAATAGAGATTATCTCAAGAGGAAGTTTGGATAAAAATTCTGGTTGAACTGAACTAAGACTGCAGTAAATACACCATAGCCCAGATGACAGTGCGAGATCTGGCTAGAAAAAAACTTTAAACCTTGTATTCATTGATAAATACAAAAAGATCTATTACAGAACATAGTGTCGAAGACAGTAAACACAAAAGCTGTGACCTATAGACTCGCTAGTCCAAATCAGCAGAATACAATAATCATGAAGGTTTTGAGAGACTGACCGCGGGTTCGAACCCCACCCGTGGTATGGTTTATCATGAAGGTATGTTCAGTATATGTAATTTTAACAAGAACATCAATTGGGTCTCACTGAAATATTCGTATGCTGGAAAAGACAATATGCTTAACGTGGGCTTGATCCAGTACTTGGAGTGAATGAGCTTACTAACACTTAAAGTATGTTTGACACACACACTACCATTGCGTAGGAGGAAAAGGTGCTAGTTGGAAAGTGAGGCGCGCGCGCGCCCTTAAATATTCTATGGACAAGAAGCAGTCATCAAAACCCACAAAGGCAGCAACTAAGCAGTTGCAAAAAACTATTGACCAATAGCCTTGACGTCACACATTATTAATTAAGATCTTTGAAACGGCTTAAAGAAGTAAGATTACTAGTCACATGGAATCGCAGCAATTACTTGCCCATTATGACTTAAGAGACACTATAAGACGAGCAAGTGTCGTGTATACTGACGTAACGAAAAGCCTTTATCAAGTGCGACCAAGGGGTAAATACACACGAAATGTGTGCAAAAGAATAAATGGAGAGGTGTGTAGCTGGATATTTAACTCCTAACAAGTAGAACCCAAAAAACAATAGAAAACAGAGTGAAATCATGGGCTGCCACAGTAAAAAGCTGTGTTCCTCAAGGCGCGGTACTACCCTCACTTTTCTTATTCTTACATCCGACGTACACAGGAACATAAACCATGGCACTGTATCATCCTTTATAAACGATGCATGGGTTTGTATGACAGTGGCATCAATTTAAGACACAGTAATCCTCCAATATGACAAAAACCAGGTCTTGTAGTGGACTATAGATAATATAATATTCAAAGAGGACAAATTACTGTTAGGGTAAAATTGAGGAAATAAAAACGAACTGAAAGTAAAACCCAAATCCAAGTAATAAAACCCAAATCCAAGTAATAGTCAGAAAGATTTCGCATTCAAGGAGCACAACAGTGTTATTGCAACCACTAAGAAAAGGATAAGTTGAATAACTAGAACTTTCAAAGCAAGAGATATGATTATACTCTTAAGGTCACTGGTTCTCTCTCTGGAATATTGCTATATAGTAACTGCTCCCTTCAAGGCAGGCGAAACTGCAGAACGTACAGAGAACCTTCACAGCTCGTATAATATCAGTCAAGCACCTAAATTACCGGGAACGTTTGAACTCCCTTGAACTGTACTGCTCAGACCGTAGGTGAGAAAGATGACTCATATTCTACACCTTGATAATTCTGGAAAAATTGGTACCAAACTGGCACCGAAATCCACTCCATATGAAAGGACGAGGCTTGGCAGATGCTGCAAGTCACCTCCAGTTACAGCAGGAGCGCGATGAGTAGAAAATTCAAAAAGTGTAAAGGGACCACGACTCTTTAACATCCTCCATCGTGCTTAAGGAAGATTACCAACAAAGCACTGGCTGTCATCGAGAGGGAGCTCGAGTCATTCCCGATCAGCCAGGCTGTGGTGCAAACATTGGACTGTGGGAAGCGGATACTAACAGCCTGATTGGTCAGGCGAGCAACCAGTAAGTCTGGACTGGGACTGGGCTGCAGGGAAGTGACTAAGTGTTTGCTGAAAATGGTATAAAATACCGACATACCTGTTAGACACAGCCACATTATTACTCAACTGTCAGACACATCAACATTATTACTCAACTGCCAGACACATCAACATTATTACTCAACTGTTAGACACATCAACATTATTACTCAACTGTCAGACACATCAACATTATTACTCAACTGTCAGACACAGCCACATTATTACTCAACTGTCAGACACAGCCACATTATTACTCAACTGTCAGACACATCAACATTATTACTCAACTGTCAGACACATCAACATTATTACTCAACTGTCAGACACATCAACATTATTACTCAACTGTCAGACACAGCAACATTATTACTCAACTGTCAGACACAGCAACATTATTACTCAACTGTCAGACACAGCAACATTATTACTCAACTGTCAGACACAGCAACATTATTACTCAACTGTCAGACACAGCAACATTATTACTCAACAATAAAGATACCCAACTTTACTAATGTTTTTGCACAGCAACATTATTACTTACCCCCTTGCCTTTGCAGACACAGCAACATTTTTGCATTCTGTCAGACACAGCAAATTTTCCAAGTCGTCAGAACAGAACATTTTTTAGTACAATAGGAGAACAGGAAATTAATTACTCAAACTTGAATACAGAACGGAGCAATTAAATAACAGTAACAGAAAACAGGATTAAATAACACAGAACATTAATAACAATAACAGACACGAAGCTATTGCACATTATCGAGAACAGGAAGTTGTTCGTTAGTGTCAAACTTGTATCCCACTTTCTTGTTCCTTTGCATAATCATTGCCAGCTTTCACCATTTTTGCATTTTTCCTGCACTAAGAAATATCAGGTCGCAGCAACGGAGAACAGGTTGTTATTAAGTAGCAATAAAGGGAGAACAGGAAATTAAATAACAGTAACAGAGAACTAGTTGAATAACAGTAACGGAGCAAGTTAAATAACAGTAACAGAGAACAGGAGGTTAAATAACTAACAGAACAGGTTAAATAACAATAACGGAGAACAGGAAGTTATTAAGTCACAATAACGGAGAACAGGAAGTTATTAAGTCACAATAACGGAGAACAGGATGTTAAGTCAACGGAGAATAGGAATTTATATAACAGTAACGTAGAACAAGTGTTCAGCAAATGTTCACGATTTTTTTTATATGAAATAATGTTTTAGCTCGACCACAGTTATATGTACAACAATGTACAGTTTCACTGTTCAGTTATGTACAGTGTACGGTTCAGACTTAACTATGATGTACAATTAAAATGTATGATTAGTTTGCATTACGAGAGAAAAAATGCTGATACCGGGGTAGAGCTTATGTAGAGCTTAATCAGCTACGTAAAGCTTAACCAGCTATGTGGAGCTTAATCAACTCTACATTAAACAAAACATTGCCGCTGTTAAAACTTGCGCGTGTGTCTTGTGTTAATTACTGTGGAAATAAATATATCCAGCGCTATTATTATTTATGGAGGGAGTGGAGAGTAGGGAGAGAGCCTTCTGCTTTTCTCTCCTTGACTCTTACACCTAGATAATGCATGATAGTCCTTAGTCTAGGGTAGAAGTAGATGGTTGTGAGCAGGTAGCCTCGGTTTGGACTATCCACGTCCTCTTACTGCCTTTCCCATTTACACGATCATTCAAAATCCCTTGAAATATGTGACAGGAGTGGGTAGGCAATGTCCCAGGTGGGATCAGGAGCCTCCGTCGTGGGTTTAAAGAGACAGAGGCAGTAGATTCAAAGGGACTGGGTGCTCTGGCCTGGGGCACTGCAGCTGCTTTGCAAGTTGTCGTCTTATGCTCCTTGCAGGGCTACCATGGAGGCGGGGCCTCTGCAATTGCCTCCTCCACTCCAACTGTTCATCCGCTCTCGCTAATTTCCCAGGATTTTAATATATATATTTATTTTAATCACTGTGCTCTAAAACAAACATTATTTAGAAATAAGAATTAATACTTTGAAATTAAAACCGGGAGTGTTTTGTTGGTTACGTGAAAAGTTTTAAGAGTGAGGCGAGTAAGAGAGGGTGAGTGAGGTGGTGGTAGCCTAGGGTGCACGATGCTTGAGGTGAACCACTTGCACCAGGGTACAACGTCTGCTCGACCCGCTGCTACAGCTGACTCATAAGGCAAAACTCACCCCAGGCAACACCTCAGCGGCTTTTGACTTTGTGTGTGTACTCACCTAGTTGTGGTTGCAGGGGTCGATTCATAGCTCCTGGCCCCGCCTCTTCATTGGCCGCTACTGGGTCACTCTCCCTGCACCATGAGCTTTATCGTACCTCTTCTTAAAGCTATGTATGGAGCCTGCCTCCACTACATCACTTCCTAAACTATTCCACTTCCCGACCACTCTGTGACTGAAGAAATACTTCCTAACATCTCTGTGATTCATCTGAGTCTTCAACTTCCAACTGTGTCCCCTTGTTGCTGTGTCCCATCTCTGGAACATTGTGTGTGTATTCGTGTGTGTGTTTGTGTGTGTGTGTTCATGTGTATGTGTTCGTGTGTGTGTTCATGTGTGTGTGTGTGTTAGTTACAATTTTGTCCTAGGCACATGTCGATTAGACACTAGGCCTGTTGTATATATAAATGTGTGTGTGTGTGTGTGTGTAAGGAAACACTTCGAAATATTTCTGCCCCGCCGGGAATTGAACCCGGGCCCTCCGTGCGTGAAGCGAGAGCTTTAGCCACCATGCCATCCTGTGTGTGTTCGTGTGTGTGTGTGTGTTCGTGTTCGTGTGTGTGTGTGTTCGTGTGTGTGTGTGTGTGTGTGTGTGTTCGTGTGTGCGTGTTCGTGTGTGCGTGTTCGTGTGTGTTCGTATTGTAATGCTAGAACTAGTAAGCGAGTGTTGCACTTACAAGCTTAATAATGTAGACCTTACTTAAACTGAATGAGAAAAAGATTTGATAAATGTTCGCAATAAAGTTAATGGAATTGTTGGCTTCATAGCAAGAAGTGTTAATACTAAAGTCCTTAGGTTATACTTCAGCTTTATATATCTTTGCTAAAGCCTCATTTAGATATGATGCTCAGTTATGGTCTCCATACTTCAGCATGTGTGTATATGTGATGGAAAATGTACAGAGAAGGATGGCAAATTCGATCCCACATCAGAAACCTTCCCTACGAAGGGAAGGTTTCTGATGTGGGATCGAATTTGCCATCCTTCTCTGTACATTTTCCATCACATATACACACATGCTGAAGTATGGAGACCAGAACTGAGCATCATATCTAAATGAGGCTTTAGCAAAGTGAAGGCAGTGAATTTGAACTCTCGAAAGGAGTGGAATTGGAGGGGATGTGATTGAAATGTACAAATGGAAAACAGGAATGAATAAAGGGGATATCAATAAAGTGTTTAAAATATCCAACGAAACGGGATTAGCAGCAATGGATTCAGGTTGGAGAATTTTAGATTTAATAAGATATAGGAAATACTAGTTTAGCAGTAGAGTTGTGAATGGAACACACTTAAGTAGTCAGTGAGTCAAGATCTCTGGTATTCTTATTCTCATCTCCTAGCTTCATAACTTAAATTTCATTTAGGTTAAGATCCTAAAATCATTCCAGGTCTTCTGTTCTTGTTAGAAGGGTTCTTAGATGGAGTGATGGTAGCAAAGGAATCAACTGTAGACTGTTACGAGGCGTTATACTGGTATTCATAGAGGAGCCCAACCTATCGCTTCTGCCCACTTACTATGCTTGTCCTGTCTGAGACAGAGGCCTGTGAGGGACGGCCTGTGTGTGCGTGATAAGTCACGTGACGTGGCTTGGGCAAAGAGCTAGTAAAACATATACATGTATACTATACAAGTAATACTGTTGACATTCTCCTCCGATTGAATCCCAATCATTTTGGCATCTTCCTCAAACAAGGCTGTATTGGAGTTTATTCCCTGGAGGTAATTAATAATCACTAAGCACGAATTGAGAATCTGAGACCGAGATGACAGATTGCCGTAGATTCTCTACCATCTTTGTTTTCTAGTAATTTGATTGATTTTGTATTAAATATTTTCTTATCCACGCTAATATCTTGAAAGTTGCACCCGCTCGTATCTCTAGTGTGTGACAGAAGTTTTCTTACAGAGTGGTAATATGCAGTCCATCAGTTCCTCTCTTCTGTTCTCAATCAATGCTGATAATCTGTGATGAGTTTAAAGCATTCTATATTTTAAACGAGTCGTTGTCTTATAGTTTATTAGTAACTTGCGCGTTACGTTTGTTAGGGACATTGATTTGTACTTCAGAATTACCTGTATTTTTGTTTAATATTGATACTACGTTTGCCACCCAATAGACGTCGGTCACTACACCTGTCATTAATGATTTGTTAAAGTGACATCATAGCCAAAACAATGTCATCGAAGTCACGTTAAAAGAAACTTAAGAGAGAAGACTCCTAATATCCCTTTACACATGAACGGTATCAGGACACAATATAATAACTCTACAAATACTAAGATTTGAACTATGCAAACAGTTCATATGAATTGCTTGCATAGTGTATTTATCGGTTTACTACATATTTTTAGGACCTCATAAGAGTGTTTGCGATCTATACTGCATCTATATGATTGAAATCCTTACTGTCACGCGTATATCCCTATCGTTGCTGCTGCTGAAGTTCATGCTTTGGTGCATTATTTTTTTTTTTCTGTTAAGGGTTTTTCATGTGTATTTTTATGTTATTTGGCTATGAGTTGTACGTGGCGGCCACAAAGATTCTGGGACCTTACATACCAGTTCATCCAGTTATGTAATCCAAGAAATCACTGCACTCTGAGATTTTTTTAAGAAATATCGCTTACAACCTGGCCTGTGACTTTTAGGACTCACTCGCCATGAGTTTAAATCCCAACAGTTCCCTGATTTGAATACCATCTAGTTTTGCTCAGGTGTGTTACGGGTATAAATCTTGGTAATAGATACCGACAAATTGGTTTAGAAAGACATGAGCAAACGCTACGATATATTAGAAAACGTTTCGGTCCTGAGACCTTGATCACTTCTATCATATTGATTTTTAATCTCTGTCAGAAATGATCAAGGTGACAGGACCGTAACGTATGTATCAGTGTTTGGTTTCCGTAACAGTGGTGAATTCTCAGTTGTTCTTCAACTCGGGAATTTTATTTCGTGTGTTTGTGACCTCGTTAATGTTTGTAAACATTATTTTGTTTGGCCCTGCGGGTCATCTGGCTTGGACGAGTGGTCACTTGCGCATCTCGTTAGGAAGGGCGGGGATTCATTCTCGGAAACAGGATTGAACCTCCACTGATTTACACAATTATATAATACACATAATTGCATGACAGTATTTTACTGATTTTTTGGAGTAGTTGGATATTTTGTGAGTGCGATGGAGGTTGTGTCGTGAGTTTTGGATGTTGTGGATGTGGTCGGAGATGAAGGCGTAGAGTGGCTTGGTGTTAGGCACAAGGACAGAAGCGCAACTGTTGTGACATTTTATTGTGGCAACGTTTCCCTTTCCAGGAGCTGTGTCAAGCTGTCAACGGCTTGGCAACATTATTACAGTGGCTTGGTGGATTTGATTTTTTGTCTTACAGTTGACAGTGTTTTTAGGTAGTAGCAAGTTTAATGGTAGTGGTGAGGACGCTTGCGGGTGAATGACGCTGAGTTGGTTCATGGTTAGTGGGGAAATACTGGGAGGAGGGTTGTACTCTCCCATTTTTGGTTGCAGGGGTCTAGGTTCAGCTCTTGGCTCCGCCTCTCAGCTGGCCGCTACTCTGTTTACTCCTGGCTAGGTGAAACTTCTCATACCTGCTCTTAAAGCTATGTATAGATCCTGCCTCTGCCATTTCGGTGTCTAGGTTGTTCCACTTCCTGACCACTTTAAGGCTCAAGAAGTATTTCCTGACATCCCTGTGACTTATTTGTATTTTGAGCGTTTAGCTTTGCCCTCGTGTACCTGAAACCCTTTTCTTAAACAGACTTCTAGTCCACCCTGTCAATTATCAGTATTTTTCATGTTGTAATCATGACAACCTTGTCCTTCTGTCCTTTAATGTCATCAGGTTTGCATTTTTTTGTTCAAATTTTTTTAAATGCTTCATCTGTTGAGAGTTCCATATAGGTGAGTGGCTCCTTGTTAAGGCTCCTGAAAGCTACTCTTAACTTTGCCAGCCTTGAGTTTACTGTGACAGTTATTCGGGTGATGTGTACCTCAGGCGAAATGCTAGGAACTATGCTCGCCCCGAGGTCCTTCTCTTCAAGGGAGGTTTGCAGCCTTTGTGCCCCAAACCTGTACTCTGTTTCTGGTCGTTTTTTTTCCCTCCGGATTTTTTTTTAACTACATTTCCTGCTGTTAAATTTTAATAAACACTTGTCAGATCAAGCCTGGGGTTAGTCCAGATCTACTTGCAGTCACTCATGGTTGCCTCCTCCTCCTCATTAGTCTCACGTTATCTTCGAACAGGGTTGGTAGCGCATTCAGCTCACACTGAGTGTCCGTGGTTCGATCCCTGGTACGGGTGGAAATATTGGGCGTGTTTCCTTACACCTGCTGTTCCTGTTCACCTAGCAGTAAGTAGGTACCTGGGTGTTAGCAGACTGGTGTGGGTTACATCCTGGGGTACAAGATTAACCTAAGTTGCCCGAAATGCTCTGAATAACCCAGGGGCTTTCTATATAGTATTTCCTTGATGTCAGCTATGGTCTGTATAAGTTGTATCATGTACTGGTAGAAATAAAAACTCTATTATTATTAATTGTGGGTAAGGAGGAATGTTGAGAGGAGGGGAGAGATGGGTGGGAGAGGGTAGGAGGAAGGATTGGAGAGTCTAGTCGTTGGTGTAGTGGAGGTTGTACTTTGGTGGTATAGGTGTAGATACGTGATAGAGTGAATGGAGGCGATGAGGTCATCTAGATTCATGCTGGGAATGTTTTTCAGTGATGTGAGAGTGAGTGGCAGGCAACATGGTGGTGTCGGGGAGGAGCTTGTACCATTTAAGGTGCGGTTGGCAGAAAGGTTTGTGGTAAAGGGTGGTTGCTGGGGGAGAGGAAGGAGGGGGAGGAAGATTTGTTGTGTACTCACCTATACTCAACTATTTGTATATTGCAGGGGTCGATTCACAGCTCCTGGCTTTCCTGAAACTCTTCGGTAGTCGCTACTAGGTTCACTCTCTCCCTGCCTTATCGTACCTCTCCCTCCACTGCTTCACTCTCCAGATTGTTCCACTTCCTGACGTGTGCTGCGTGTGTGTACTCACCCCGCCTCTTCACTGATTGCTACTAGGTCCTCTCTCTCCCTGCTCCATGAGCTTTATCAAACCTCGTCTTAAAACTGTATGTACTCACCTAATTGTACTCACCTAATTGTGGTTGCAGGGGTCGAGACTCAGCTCCTAGCCCCGCCTCTTCGCTGTCCGCTACTGGGTCTCTGCTCTCCCTGCTCCATGAACTTTATCATACCTTGTCTTAAAACTATGTATGGTTCAGGCCTCCACTATATCGTTCGCTAGACTATTCCACTTCCTGACTACTCTATGGCTGAAGAAATGCTTCCTAACATACGTGTGTGTGTGTGTGTGTACTCAACTAGTTTTGGTTGCAGGGATCGAGTCACAGCTCCTGGCCCCGGTGTGCGTGTGTGCGCGCGCGACTATTGCACTCAACGGCTTCTATATGGGTCTGTATGGTTGCAAGATTAAATTTTCCCTGTTTGGGAGACATCTTTTTTTTTTGCCGTTTCTCTGACTTAAATCTCCTTTTGTATACCGGGCTCTTGTTTGGTCAAAACAAGTTTCTCTTCATGGTATAAATTTCTTAATAATAGGGTCTCTGTTGATAATAAGGTCTATTTTTTTGGTATATATCTCTTGATAATAAGGTCACTGGTTGTGTGAGTAGTAAAAACTACACTTAGGAATCTGGTATGGGACTCGTGGTATTTGGCTTCCTAATCTCAATTGCTGCATCGCTACTTCCATCTAGTGCATAAATATCAGTTCTCTTACTTCCCTGCTGTTCATTCATCTCCTTCCGTTATGCTTCACATCTTTGTATTTTACTTTGTACAAATCTTAGCTACTTTTATTCTTTTTGTTTGGACCACCTGTTCCATCCCTAACATATTATTTACTGTGCATATAATATATATATATATATATATATATATATATATATATATATATATATATATATATATAAGTGTATGCATAATTTTTCCACCGGATATTTTAAAGTTGAAATATTTGCATAGTTGAAATATTGGGAACAGCTATTTTTTTAGTATTTTTTTTACTCATATATGTGAGGGCTGTTTTAAAGTTTGCCAGTGGAGTTTATGAATTTCTCACAATGTCAGTTATCTGGTATTCTGGTTCCGATCTTTTATCTGTAATTACGCCTAGATTATTCTGTGTTTTGTGGTGTGTCAGATTGTAGTGGATTTTTTTTAGCTGTGTTACGAGAAAAAACTAGCCAGATTGCTTTTGGATGCCAAGGCGTACTGATCACGCCGGGTGACTGCATGGTAGATAGGTACGCCAGGACCTTCCTGGTGGCGTACCTACCTGTACTTGTACTGTTGACTTAATAATAATAATAATAATAATAATATCTTTATTTACTACAAGTACATGTACAAGGTATACAGTCCTAGCTGACATCAATGACACTACTATATAGAAAGCCGCTTGTTATGCTGAGAATTTCGGGCAAATTAGGTCAGTTTTGTCCCAGGATGCGACCCACACCAGTCTACTAACACCCAGGTACCTATTATACTGATGGGTGAACAGGGACAGCAGATGTTTTATGGAAACTCGTCCCTAATGTTTTCCAGCCGTACCGGAGGAGATTCGAACCCCGGACCTGTGAGCTGAGTGCTCTAGCGATCGAGCTACGGGACTTGATAAAGTTCTACACAGAGTTAAGCTCTGTCATTATAAAATCCTGCTCTCCACTTGTGTCATTGCTTCGTAATGGCCGCCTTCTTGTTATATCCTATTGATATCACCTTCTTCCCATCCCCATCTCGTATCAAGACAGATATCTTCAGGAATTTTATTGCAAATTTAAGTGGAGTTTTGTTTTGGGAGAGGCCGAGGCATGTTCACGACGAAGCTGCGGTCATGCGAGTTCCTTGATGTTATACCTTCCTCCCTGGGTTCCTTGATGATTTTGCGGTTCTTGATGATATAGCTTCCTCACCGAGCTCCTTGATATTTCTGTAGTTCTTGATGTCACAGCTTCCTCGCTGAGCTCTTAACTGATTAGCGTCCTAGGACGGTATTGATGGGATGATGGGATGCTGATTATTTCTGTTTCTCACTCTTAACTTAATGTTTCTCTCTCTTTTTTCTCTCTCTCTCTCTCTCTCTCTCTAGAAAAAATAGCGTTTTTATGGCGTTTTTAAGTTTAACGAGCGGAGACTTTCCTATTATCGAAGCTTTCTAAGCAGCATTCATCTACTTTCTCACAAAATTTATTTTATTACCTGAGAACGCCTTATTCGATCGGCTTCAAATTTTAAACTCTGGTGTAATCTATCTTGGGAAAGATTCGTGGGACTTTCGGTTGCGTGGGTGACCTATACACGATATTACATAGGTCATTTAAACTTTGTTTGCGTGTGATAGTTGGAGACCGGCTCCTCTGGTCGGTTTCAAAATTTCAGCAGTGGTATATCTAAGAAGAAATCAGGGAACGGGTGGAGTTTGAACTCGTGGCTAGTGAGTCCTAAAACTCAGAAGGTTAGTATATTTAATGGAGTGTATGGGTGCCATTTTGTCACTTTTAATCTCGAAATGGGAGCTGGACAGATACCTAAAGTCAGTACCTGACCAGCCGGGCTGTGGTTCGTACGTCGGTTTGCGTGCGGCCAGCAGTAACAGCCTGGTTGATCAGACTCTGATCCACCACGAGGCCTGGTCATGGACCGGACCGCGGGGGCGTTGACCCCCGAAACATCCTCCATGTGTTATTTTACATTATTGCATTATTTTTGCCTTCATGCTGGTGAGGGGCTCTTGATCCAAGGAACTGGACTTATCTTCCTCTTGCTTAAATCGAATTTGAATGACTCGCATTCCACAGGCGCTATATGACTCCTACGGATTTTGCGCTTTCCTGTAATTAAAATATAATAATTGTGAGGGGCATCAATGTTCAGTGGTTGATGCATCGTATGAAGTGGATGGATTGATGGATTGTTTCATGGCTCTACGTTGTGTAGGAATAAATTTTGTTGGATTCCAGGCAATAACTGGAAAATGTATCTTCTGGTCGGCTTTAAACTTTTGGTGTTGTGTTTTCCTCAAAGTAAACAATATCCTGATGGAAATAAATGGTATAAAATACCGACACGATGGAAAAAATAAACACAAGCAGTATAATGTGATCGTTTATTGACAACGTTTCGCCCACGCAGTGGGCTTTATCGAGTCACAAACAGATCTACCTGCGTGGGCGAAACGTTGTCAATAAAGGATCACATTATACTGCTTATGTGTTTATTTTTCCAATATCTTGATGTTAGATTGTGTAAGTTACCACGTGTCAATTTTATTAATCATGTTGGTTTCTGGTAAGTAACTTAAGAATGTTTCTTCTGATCAGACATAAGTCACAATGTTTGACTTTATTTGGTTATTATAGTTTAAATCAACTTAATGTTCTTTCATGTGGCTATCACATCTGTTTCCTTAAAACCATTGTTAAAAATGTGTACTCACCTAATTGTGGCTACAGGGGTCGACTCATAGCTCCTGGCCCCGCTTCTTCACTGTTATGTACACTAAGCTTACTGTACTTACAAGCTGGTCCATTCTACTTAAAGAAAAGCTTGTATTGATTGTGACCTGTGAAGGTCCCAGTTTACCTTTCTGGAAGAAATGGAAACAATGAAGTATTCCTTTTAATTCGATAATTTCTGAATGTCGCATCTGATTACCTTCAATCTTTCCATGCTGATAACGTGATAATGCTGATAACGTGATAATACAACTTCAAGCTTGATGTGCTTGTGTATTTTAGGATATTGGTCTCTTTGCTGTTTGAAAGGCTTGAAGAGATCTGGATATTAGTTTCCATATGATGACTTGTCAGTTTCCCTTCTTATTCCTTTAAAAATATTCAACGTTAATATTTAACTGCCGCCACCGCCACCATAACCCCCCTCACCTGCGTATCTACCACCGCCTCCGATGCATCACGCCCACACCATCACTAACGCCCCGTCATGACTCCTGCAGTGATCAAGGAATCGGTAACCTTAGTCATCGCTACACACTCCGCCCACACTGAATCTGCATGGTACCTGTAACGAATATAACCGCCTCACTCAGGGTAATATATGGGTAGTGGAGCGTGGGTGGCTGATGGGTCCTCTGTACTCAACCATTTGTACTCTTGCTTCCAGGGTCGAGTTTTAATTGCAAGCAGCGCAACTTACAACAGTAAGAGTGAAGCAGGAGCAGGAGGATATCAGCACTAGGAGCAGGAGGATACCAGAAGGAGCAGGAGGATACCAGCACTAGAAGCAGGAGCAGGAGGATACCAGCACTAGAAGCAGGAGCAGGAGGATACCAGCACTAGAAGCAGGAGCAGGAGGATACCAGCACTAGAAGCAGGAGCAGGAGGATACCAGCACTAGAAGCAGGAGCAGGAGGATACTAGCACTAGAAGCAGGAGCAGGAGGATACCAGCACTAGAAGCAGGAGCAGGAGGATACCAGCACTAGAAGCAGGAGCAGGAGGATACCAGCACTAGAAGCAGGAGCAGGAGGATACCAGCACTAGGAGCAGGAGGATACCAGCACTAGAAGCAGGAGGATACCAGCACTAGGAGCAGGAGGATACCAGCACTAGGAGCAGGAAGATACCAGCACTAGAACCAGGAGGATACCAGCACTAGAAGCAGGAGGATACCAGCACTAGAAGCAGGAGGATACCAGCACTAGAAGCAGGAGGTTACCAGCACTAGAAGCAGGAGGATACCAGCACTAGAAGCAGGAGGATACCAGCACTAGGAGCAGGAGGATACCAGCACTAGGAGCAGGAGGATACCAGCACTAGGAGCAGGAGGATACCAGCACTAGAAGGAGGAGCAGGAGGATACCAGCACTAGAAGCAGGAGGATACCAGCACTAGAAGCAGGAAGATACCAGCACTAGAAGCAGGAGGATACCAGCACTAGAAGCAGGAGGATACCAGCACTAGAAGCAGGAGGATACCAGCACTAGAAGCAGGAGGATACCAGCACTAGAAGCAGGAGGATACCAGCACTAGAAGCAGGAGGATACCAGCACTAGAAGCAGGAAGATACCAGCACTAGAAGCAGGAGGATACCAGCACTAGAAGCAGGAGGATACCAGCACTAGAAGCAGGAGGATACCAGCACTAGAAGCAGGAGGATACCAGCACTAGAAGCAAGAGCAGGAAGATACCAACACTAGAAGCAAGAGAAAACCAGCACTAGGAGAATACCGGCACTAGAAGCAGGAGTAGTAGTAGAGGAAGGGTGGAGGTGGTTGTGACGACGACCTTGTGAGCACTCTTGCTGTCCATCACAACACACTCATCATAGTCACTGGTCTGTGATTGGCATTATTGGTGGTGTGCGAGGAACTCAGCGCTCAGGCGCTCTCTTGTGTCGACTGAACCCACAACACTTAGCTGTCCCGAGGCCTGCTGCCTGCCTGCCTGGCTCTCACTCTTGATGGCAGCTAAGTGTCCTCCAGTCGTACATCAGTCTTAGGCTCTGTCCTGCTCCTGGTGACTGGCTGACTGTGTGTGTGTGTACTCACCTATTTGTAGTTAAAGGGGCCGATTCGCAGCTCCTGGCCCCGTCCCTTCGCAGGTAGTTACTAGGTGTGTGTGTGTTTTAATGTGCAGAGTAATTCTTGTAATGTCTCTTTTTTTTTCGTTTTCTTTTCTTTTTCATATTATTCTCCTCTTTTTCTTTTTCTTTTTCCTTTTCTTTATTATCAATTTTATTATTATAGAAAGCTACTCTTAACCAAGACTCACGAAATCGCAATAACACGACTGCAAACAAACTACGGTACGGATGGGGATCGAACTGACGGCGAGTGAGTCGTAAAACTCCAGGTCAGTGGGTAAGCCACTGGACCAGCTGGCTACAATAAGATTTATCCAGCTAGGTATATTATACACCGTAGGAAGGTAAGCACGGGCACTACTGTGACCCATCCTGAGTTCGAGCCCCACCCGTACCGTGGGTTGTTTATTCTTAACCTCGTATGTGCCACACCTCATGTTCCCTTCAGCTTGAATAATCAAGAACCAGAGACGTGCACTTCTCTGCTCGTGTGTGTGTGTGTGTGTGTGTACTCTCCTAATTGTACTCACCTAATTGTGGTTGCAGGGGTCGAGACTCAGCTCCTGGCCCCGCCTCTTCGCTGTCTGCTACTGGGTCTCTGCTCTCCCTGCTCCATGAGCTTTATCATACCTTGTCTTAAAACTATGTATGGTTCCTGCCTCCACTATATCTTTCTCTAGTCCATTCCACTTCCTGACTACTCTGTGGCTGAAGAAATGCTTCCTAACATCCCTTTGACTCATCTGAGTCTTCAGCTTCCAGTTGTGTCCCCTTGTTTCTGTGTTCCCTCTCTGGAACATCCTGTCACTGTGTTTGTGCGTGTTTGTGTGTGTGCGTGTTTGTGTGTGCGCGTGTGTGCACACTTATTTGCTCCTCGTGTGTGTGTGTGTGCGCGCACTTCCCTGCTCCTCGTGCGTGCATTTCACTGCTGCTCGTGTGTGTGAACTCCTGTACTCCTCGTGTGTGCACTCAGCTCCTCGTGTGTGTGTGTGTGCACTTCTGTACTCCTAAATCAACACATGGTTGGTGTTGTAAATGCCTAGTAGGCTTATAGTGTTCAACAGATCTTTCTCTGTTTTTCCTGCTGATCCGTGCACTCTCGCACGTATATATGCACGTGGAAAAGCTGTACGTGCATGCATGTGATGGGATTTACAAAAATAAAATAATGTACACTAAATTTTCTCTTATTTCTAAAGTGTTGATTTAATTTAGTAACAGAAGTAATGGCGACAGAATCGTGAATGACATCCTGTGATGTTATCTTTGTAAAAATTGCTTTTAAGTTGATGCCTTTATGCTAGTAAAAGCCCCTTGATACAATATTAGAGTTTGATGCACAATTGGTTTGGGGTATGATGTTATTGTATTGGCGTTTGTTGCTACTGGCCTGGCGTATGCTTCTGTTGTATTGGCGTATGTTGCTACTGGTCTGGTGTATGCTGCTGCTGTATCTGTTCCCAGTGACTGTACGTGTCCTTAGTGAATCGCTGCACGTGTTCCCAGTGACTGTACGTGTCCTTACTGAGTAAATCACTACATGTATTTCCAGCAACTGAATATATAGTAACTATATTAATTTCTGATGCCTAAACCAGTGTTTCTGTTCGTCTTACAGGGAAACAATGCAATAGGCCGACTGGCCCAAGCAACAGGCAGGACCTTCTCACTCCCACCCACTTCCAAATTATTAATTTGTCTAACCTATTTTTTTTAAACTACAATGAAGGTAGATTGATGCGTAGTGTATATAGCATCACGAGGTGTTGTATAGCGTATAGATAAAACAGTGATGTAGAGGTGTGTGTGTATGTACTCACCTAAATTGTGGTTGCAGGGGTCGATTCATTACTCCTGGCTCCGCCTCTCCACTGGTCGCTGCTAGGTCCACTCTCCCTGCTCCATGAGCTTTATCATACCTCTTATTAAAGCTATGTATGGATCCTGCTTCCGCTACATCACTCTCCAGACAGTTCCACTTCCTGACAACTCTATGACTGAAGTATTTCCTAACATCCCTGTGACTTATCTGAGTCTTCAACTTAGTTGTGACCCCCTTGTTGCTGTGTCCCCTCTCTGAAACATTCTGTCCCTATCCACCTTGTCAATTCCTTTCAGTATTTTATATGTCATTATCATGTGACCTCTGTTCCTCCTGTCCTCCAATGTTGTCAGGTTGATTTCTCTTAACCTCTCCTCGTAGGACATACCTTCTAGCTCTGGGACTAGTCTTGTTGCAAACCTTTGCACTTTCTCTAATTTCTTGACGTGCTTGACCAGGTGTGGGTTCCATACTGGTGCTGCATACTCTAATATGGGCCTGACATACTCAGTGTAGAGAATCCTGAACTGTTATTTAATGTGAGGTGTGTGTGTGTACTCACCTATTTGTAGTTTCAGGGGTCGAGTCACAGCTCCTGTGTGTGTGTGGCTCTCATAATCAATGGGATTCATAATACAAAACACGTATCTCATTGGCTCTCATTCTCAGTATGTCCATGGCAGTCATACTCGGTAATGTATACATTGCATACATGAAAGCAGAGTATAGCTGATGCTGATGATGATTGCAGTGTAAGCTATAACTACAATGTAAGTCATTCCGTCACACTCGATGGGAAGCAGAATAAATTAGAAGACATTGAATATACAGGAGGAGGATGCAGTATCATCCCAGTGGAAAATATTGATCTGACAAACATGAGTCTGTTTAGTGTGTGTGTGTGTGTGTTTCTCAGTGTGTTTGTGTATATCTTTTTCTGTGTATGTTTCAGTGTTAAATATCAGGTTTGTGTTGACTTTTGGTTCATTAATAGGGATTAAAGCCTGTCGACTACACGAAGGTCATCAAGGCTGCATATCGCCTGCCCACCACTAATTAAGAATGCTTTAATCCGGGTTCGATTCTCGGCAAGGGTGGAAGCACTGGACGTGTTTCCTTACAAAGGTTGTCTATTTTCGCCCATCAGTAAAATGGGTACCTGGGTGTTAGTCGACTGGTGTGGGTCGCATCCTGGGACAAAATTGACCTAATTTCCCCGAAATGCTTTGCATAAGAAGGGACTTTCTATACAGTAGTATGTTATTGATGTCAGCTAGACTGTATACCTTGTACATGTACTTGTAGAAATAATAATAATTATTATTATTAAGGTTGAGATTAAACACCCAGAATATATACGAACTGAAAGAGTGTGTGTGTGTGTGTGTGTGGTGTGTGTGTGTGTGTGTGTGTGTGTGTGTGTGTCCCTGCTGGATGTACGGAGTGCAAGATGGTTGGTTAGGTGGGTGATCCACCCCTGCCACCCTCCTGTGGATAGTTGCTGTCACTATCACCATTACTGCCACGCGTGCATCAACAGTACTCACCACCAACGGTACTGCCACCTCCATCACTACCACACCTGCACCAGTGGTGCTGCCACCACCATCACTACCACACCTGCACCAGTGGTGCTGCCACCACCATCACTACCACACCTGCACCAGTGGTGCTGCCACCACCATCAATACTACACCTGGCACCAGTGGTGCTGCCACCACCATCACTACCACACCTGCACCAGTGGTGCTGCCACCACCATCACTACCACACCTGCACCAGTGGTACTGCCACTACCATCACTACCACACCTGCACCAGTGGTACTGCCACTACCACAAATAGCACCACCACCATACTAAAACATCAATCACTAACACTAGTGAGAGACTGGTCCTCCATTAGCGGATGAAGGATAGTCTCTCCACCACTCCTTGGGCTCCTCTTGATGTTGAAGAAGACATGTTTGCAAATTGCAACACTTCCTATATTGCCGAAAGGTTTCGTCTGCGTGGCAGACTTCTTCAGTTGAATATTAGGCGTATATAACTCTGAAGTGAGTAGAAGTGGTACCATCATTACTATGATGGTACCTCCATTAACATGTTGGTGATATGATGGTACCATCATTAATATGTTGGTACTATGATGGTACCATCATTAATATTTTGGTACTATGATGGTACCATCATTAATATTTTGGTACTATGATGGTACCATCATTAATATTTTGGTACTATGATGGTACCATCATTAATATTTTGGTACTATGATGGTACCATCATTAATATGTTAGTACTATGATGGTACCATCATTAATATGATGGTACTATGATGGTACCATCATTAATATGATGGTACTATGATGGTACCATCATTAATATGATGGTACTATGATGGTACTATGATGGTACCATCATTAATATGATGGTACTATGATGGTACCATCATTAATATGATGGTACTATGATGGTACCATCATTAATATGATGGTACTATGATGGTACCATCATTAATATGATGGTACTATGATGGTACCATCATTAATATGATGGTACTATGATGGTACCATCATTAATATGATGGTACTATGATGGTACCATCATTAATATGTTGGTATTATGATGGTACCATCATTAATATGTTGGTACTATGATGGTACCATCATATGTTAGTACTATGATGGTACCATCATTAATATGTTGGTACTATGATTGTACCCCCATTAATATGTTGGTACTATGATTGTACCCTCATTAACATGTTGGTACTATGATTGTACCCTCATTAACATGTTGGTACTATGATGGTGCCACCATTAATATGTTGGTACTATGATGGTGCCACCATTAATATGTTGGTACTATGATGGTGCCACCATTAATATGTTGGTACTATGATGGTGCCACCATTAATATGTTGGTACTATGATGGTGCCACCATTAATATGTTGGTACTATGATGGTCCCATCATTGTTGGTACTGTGATGGTACCATCAAAAATGTTGGTACTGTGATTGTACCATCATTTATATGTTGGTGTTATGATGGTATCATTATTAATATGATGAGGGGTGTCACCTCAGGGTTTAACATAAAATGTGCTTCTTTTGTCTTTCCTTCCTGTTCCTCTGAGGATGTTTGTAACCACATGAAAGTACTCAGGTTTCATTTGGTATTTTCACTTTGGTATTTTTTCATATTTACAATCATGCGTTTTGTGATTTCTCTCTCTCTCTCTCTCACACACACACACACACACACACACACAGCGCACACACACATCAGGAGGAGACCAACAGTCAAGGACTAGGTGATCAGGCTAAGGAAGGAAGGAGGAGAGATCACAAGAAAGGACCGCGAAGTGTGTGAGGAACTCAACAGGAGATTCAAAGAAGTGTTCACCGAGGAGACAGAAGGGACTCCAGAAAGACAGAGAGGTGGGCTACACCACCATGTGTTGGACACAATACACGCAACCGAGGAAGAAGTGAAGAGGCTGCTGAGTGAGCTAGATACGACGACGGGGCCGGATCACATCTCTCCATGGGTCCTGAGAGAGGGAGCTGAGGCGCTGTGTGTACCACTAACAACAATATTCAACACATCTATCGAAACAGGGAGACTACCTGAGGTATGGAAGACAGCAAATGTAGTTCCAATCTTTAAAAAAAGACAGACATACATAAAGCACTTTACAGACCAGTGTCACTGACATGTATAGTATGCAAAGTCATGAAGATTATCAGAAGAGTGGTGGAACACCTAGAAAGGAATGAGCTTATCAACGGCAGTCAACACGGTTTCAGGGACGGGAAATCCTGTGTCACAAACCTACTGGAGTTCTATGACAGGGTGACAGCAGTAAGACAAGAGAGAGAGGGGTGGGTAGATTGCATTTTATTGGACTGTAAGAAGGCGTTTGACACGGTTCTACACAAGAGATTAGTGCAAAAGCTGGAGGACCAGGCAGGGATAACAGGGAAGGCACTCCAATGGATCAGGGAATACCTGTCAGGAAGACAGTAGCGAGTCATGGTTCGTGGCGAGGTGTCAGAGTGGGCGTCTGTGACGAGTGGGGTTCCATAGGGGTCAGTCCTAGGACCGGTGCTGTTTCTGGTATTTATGAATGACATGACGGAAGGAATAACCTCCGAAGTGTCCCTGTTTACAGATGATGTTAAGTTGATGAGAAGGATTCAATCGGACGAGGACCAGGCAGAACTACAAAGGGATCTGGACAGGCTGCAGGACTGGTCCAGGAATTGGCTCCTGGAGTTCAACCCCACCAAGTGCAAAGTCATGAAGATTGGGGAAGGGCAAAGAAGACAGCAGACGGAGTACAGTCTAGGGGGCCAGAGACTACAAACCTCACTCATGGAAAAAGATCTTGGGGTGAGTATAACACCAGGCACATCTGAGGCGCACATCAACCAAATAACTGCTGCAGCATACGGGCGCCTAGCAAACCTAAGAGCAGTATTCCGACGTCTTAATAAAGAATCTTTCAGAACCCTATACACTGTGTACGTTAGGCCCATACTGGAGTACACAGCACCAGTCTGGCACCCACACCTAGCCAAGCACATAAAGAAACTAGAGAAAGTGCAAAGGTTTGCAACTCGACTAGTCCCGGAGCTAAGGGGTATGTCCTACGAGGAGAGGTTAAGGGAAATCGACTTGACGACATTGGAGGACAGGAGAGTAAGGGGGGACATAATAACGACATATAAAATACTGAGAGGAATTTACAAGGTGGGCAGAGACAGAATGTTCCAGAGATGGGACACAGCAACAAGGGGGCACAGCTGGAAGTTGAAGACTCGGATGAATTACAGGGATGTTAGGAAGTATTTCTTCAGTCAGAGTGGTCAGGAAGTGGAATAGCTTGGGAAGCGATGTAGTGGAGGCAGGATCCATTCATAGCTTTAAGAAGAGGTATGATAAGGCTCATGGCGAAGGGAGAGAGACCCTGTAGCGGCCAGTGAAGAGACGGGGCCAGGAGCTATGAGTCGACCCCTGTAACCACAACTAGGTGAGAGTACACACGCACATTTTGTGTGTGTATATATATATATATATATATATATATATATATATATATATATATATATATATATATATATATATATATATAATCTCCTAGAGTGACCCACTAAACTCAAACAATATGAGTCATTTCCATGATAGTCAAAACAAGTCTTGTGAACTGTCAGAATATATAGTGTGAGGTGCGAGGGTCTTGCCCTGGAGGCTGGCTTGTGTTTTTTACGAGTCTGAGAGTCGCATGTAACTTGTTTCTATAATTGCTGTGGTTGACTCGAAAACTCTTAGATAAGACTTGTACAAGCTTCTACAGCGATGTAGTCTGGTTTTTAATGTGACATTTTATAGACCATATTATCAGTGAGGCTAATTGTTGAGTTAAATGACAGAACGAAGGAAGAGTCTAGTGTTAGCGCTGCAGGTGTTGGTCTGCTGGATGTTGTGGTCAGTGCTGCAGGTGTTGGTCTGCTGGATGTTGTGGTCAGTGCTGCAGGTGTTGGTCTGCTGGATGTTGTGGTCAGTGCTGCAGGTGTTGGTCTGCTGGATGTTGTGGTCAGTGCTGCAGGTGTTGGTCTGCTGGATGTTGTGGTCAGTGCTGCAGGTGTTGGTCTGCTGGATGTTGTGGTCAGTGCTGCAGGTGTTGGTCTGCTGGATGTTGTGGTCAGTGCTGCAGGTGTTGGTCTGCTCGATGTTGTGGCCACATCAGATGTTAGTCCGCTAGATGTTGTGGCCACATCAGATGTTAGTCCGCTAGATGTTGTAGTCAGTGCTGCAGTTCGTCTGCTGGATGTTGTGAATGCCCATCTGTCAGTGAGCAGTCACCTAGGAGTTAGTTGACAATCGTGGATCGTATCCTGGAAGAGGACATCACAAGTGGAAATAAGCCACACTTGCTTGGCTTTGATGGTAAACAGTGGGTTATTGAACCTCCCAGGTCACCCCAGTCTTCACAACCCTCAATCTTAGTGTGTAGCATTGAAAATTGGTTGGGCATATAGTTTTGTTAGTGGGTTTGGGTTTGAGCAGGACCTGCCTAGTATGGGCCAGTAGGCCTGCTGCATTGTTCCTCCATTCTTATGTTCCGTAGCTCGATACCTAGCGCACTCAGCTCACACAATGAGGTCCGTGGTTCGATCCCGGTACGGGTGGAAACAGAACGTGTTTCCTTAAGAAACCTGCTGTCCCTGTTCACCCATCATTAAAATAGGTACCTGGGTGTTAGGCGACTGGTGTGGGTGGCATCCTGGGTCTAAATTGACTTAATTTGCCCAAAATGCTCAGCATAAGAAGGGGCTTTCTATATAGTAGTATGTCACTGATGTCAGCTAGGCCTGTATACCTTGTACATGTACTTGTAGAAATAAATATGAAGTGTATAGGTGGCATGAGAAACTCTACGGGGTTCGCATGCCTTTATTGACCAACTAATGCGCACAGGGTAGAGAGCTTTCTATTTTAGTTACTGCTTCCCCACCCTTCGAGGGTGAAAGGTTCTTCATACGAAGAATTGGACTATATTTCATTCCCTGGATCATACGGGTTTACCTTATTTCGCAGGCGCTGAACTTCCATATTCAGAGCTTCCCTATAAATATAAAATTTATAATAATAATAATACAGATAAAAACAATAATAACAAAACAATAAAATAAATATTGCTTTCTTAGTTGAAGTCAAATTGTTTTTTTATCGTAAACGTAATTAAGGTGTTACGGACAGTGGAGGTTTGTATGTCTTTCTAGACCTGAACACACCCATCATCGTCGGCCGCCACTATAGATCAATAGATTAAATATTTACATATTGAAAGGCTTTATAAAGTAATTCTTTTAAAAAAAAGTATTAAGTTGAACTTAGCAGTTTGATCTTTTTCCTCGTCCGAGATTTTTTTGTTTTTCCCGGAGGTCGTAGACGCTGTGATGTGACCAGCGAACCATCATATTCCTCGTAAGTTTAAGTTTAATATCTTTATCATGCACCCCATACCACTCCTGTGGGCCGTAGTCAAAAGATTACAGAGGTACATAATGGGTCCAGGGACTGGACCCCAAAAGTTATGATAGCTGAGCAAGTTACAAAGGTAATGAATTGCAGGTAGGAAACCTTTTTTACAGTTGTGCGAGTTTATTACAAATTATGTAAATAGGTTTACGAAAATATAAACACTGGTAGCAGAGAATCCTTTTATTGCCACGTTTCGCCCGAGGCTGGCTGAGTTTCTTTCCGACTTCGTTACGAATCGTGTAAATTTTAAGAGGCGAGTGCAAATACCCTCCCGAACGATCATCTGGTAAAAGCTGTAGATTGAAAATTGTTATGGTTGAAACCTAAGTATTTCGAAAAGATTGAGAAATTTTATAGTTGAAATCTAAGAATTTTGGAAAGTTTAGATGGTTCTGAGTGTTGGCTGAAATTCCGTGTGTTTGTTAGGTCTTGTGTAGTGACCATTATGGAAATAAATTGTTGGTCCACTGTTAGAGGCCAACAACCCGTTAACAATCAGCAGTCAATCAGTAATCAGCGTGGAGACAGGTGCAGCCACGTAGGAACTAGCAGTCAGTCAGCTATCAGCAGCAGGCAACAATTTTGCACTGTACGTCAGTGTCTTGTACGTGAAGTGAGACCTGACAGCGTAGCCATGTTTGGCTGTCAAGTACCGGCTCAGAGGACTAGTTCATTAAGTGACTATCCTGGACTGTCAAGTAGTATTACTATTATTGTTATCTTGGGAAAGAATTAAACCCGTAGGGATTATACGGCACCTGGGGTAATAATAATAGTACTAATTATTATTAATTATAAATATGATCCATCATAGGAGGCGTAACATTTGCGGCAGTCATGTTTGATCCGAGAAAAAGGAATGTAACTCCAATTCTTGGAATCAAGAGTCCTTAACATTTAAGACCTGAAGATTAACAACGTCGAATCTACTATCAAATTCACTCTTGAAGAAAATGAAGGAAGACTACCATTTCTTGATGTTCTTGTATTGGAGTTCACCTAACAAAAGACACCATTTCAGAGTACAGAAAACCCACAAATAATAATGATCATATTCAGTTCTACTACTACACTCGCTCCGAGAGAGAGAGGAGGCGTGGTCATTAGGGTTTTTCCTGTGTGCTATCCATACCTCCTGTCCTGAATTCTTAATAGTAAAAAGAAAAAAGAATTTTAATACATCAGACGTGCCTTCACAAGCTTACACTTGCCCCCTGCTTTAAACGAGATTGTAAACGAAGAACTAGAAATATACCTAACTCTACCAACAATGCTATCACCAAGAAGCCGAGATTCCTAACACTACTTGGAGAAGTGGCCAACAACACCACAGACACCTTTTCAAGAAGTAACTTTCTCGTAGCTACCATAACTATGTCATTCATTAAAGACATCCCCAGGATGAAATATCCTTGTAACTAACCCAACAGTGGAGAAGATCTGTGTAGGAGAAACTGAGAAGAATCTTTGCACACGGGTCCAATAACACGGAAATGCATTCAACCAACCATGTCTTCTACACACATAAAAAGGAACATTAGTGCATTGGCACAAAGGAGAAATTAATCTACAGAGAATCCAACATTGATTGGCGCCACTGTATTGAAGCATCCTTGATACTACCAACACTATATATATATATATATATATATATATATATATATATATATATATATATATATATATATATATATATATATATATATATATATATATATATATAGCAAGAAAACCACTATGAAAAAATGAAGAATTCCAAGCGCTTTCGTGACTACTCACATTATCAAGGAACTATAACAGGAAACATGACAAGAAGGGCTTATATAAGGGCGAGACTACACCTCACAGTCACATCACACTAACAAAGACTACACCTCACAGTAGCGTAACATCTCACGACTCTGTGAAGAGGAACATAAGAAAGGACCTGAAAGTCTTCCCAAGAATTAAGATTAGTCCTATTTATTATTAAATTCTTCCCAAATTTTATTAATTATAAATGAATCCAATTTATATAAACCAAAAGAAATATTCATATTATTTTCAAAACTGCTTTTAATGAAACATGATTCTATTATATTTCTCTCAACCATGGACTTGCTTGATACAACCTTCTCAGCATTTTGAAAATCAATTGGATGGTTAAAATCTCTCACATGAATAAATAGAGCATTAGAATCTTGTCCAGTTCTAATGCTATATTTATGTTGTTTTAATCTTAGTTCAAGACTTTTACCAGTTTGACCATAATAAACTTTATAGCATTAGAACTGGACAAGATTCTAATGCTCTATTTATTCATGTGAGAGATTTTAACCATCCAATTGATTTTCAAAATGCTGAGAAGGTTGTATCAAGCAAGTCCATGGTTAGATAAGTTTAGATTTAGAAAGGATATAGGAAAGTATTGGTTTGGAAATAGGGTAGTTGATGAATGGAACAGTCTGCCTAGTAGGGTTATTGAAGCAAGGACCTTGGGTAGTTTTAAATTTAGGTTGGATAAATTCATGAGTGAAAGGGGTTGGATTTGAGTGGGAATTGCACATGAGTAAATAAAATTATCAAAGCTTATTTTTTGGGTAGCATTGAAAATTAGGTTGAACAAATATTATGTTGGTGGGATGGAATGTGAAGGACTTGCCTAGAATGGGCCAACAGGCCTGCTGCAGTGTTCCTCCTTTCTTATGTTCTTATGTTAATAGAATCATGTTTCATTAAAAGCAGTTTTGAAAATAATATGAATATTTCTTTTGGTTTATATAAATTGGATTCATTTATAATTAATAAAATTTGGGAAGAATTTAATAATAAATAGGACTAATCTTAATTCTTGGGAAGAGTTTCAGGTCCTTTCTTATGTTCCTCTTCACAGAGTCGTGAGATGTTACGCTACTGTGAGGTGTAGTCTTTGTTAGTGTGATGTGACTGTGAGGTGTAGTCTCGCCCCTTATATAAGCCCTTCTTGTCATGTTTCCTGTTATAGTTCCTTGATAATGTGAGTAGTCACGAAAGCGCTTGGAATTCTTCTATTTTTTCATAGTGGTTTTCTTGCATATTTTGATATCACCTGTTTACTGTGATCTTTTTGCATATATATATATATAAGAGATCTGACGAATACATCATCTCAACGACCCTTTCAGGTACGAGTATGATGCTGGACGTTGATTACTTGCTGTCACGTGACACGGCTATTATATGACGTGATGCCTTCACCTGACCTTCACCAGTGACCTGCTTTCCCACATTATATATTGTGTGCTGATGAATTAGACACTTGTACAACACCCGGGTATCTTTATTGATTACGTTTAAGGTAATCAAACTACGGTATGGGTGGGGTTAGAACCCACGGCAAGCGAGTCGTAACCCCACCCGTACCGTGGTTTGTTTACAATCGTGTAATTGGGATTTCGTGAGTCATGAGGTAATCAGTCCCTCAACCTGTCTACAGTATACAAGTTTCTTCGCACATATGCTGTACTCTTATCAAGATTGATGGACTGATCACATAGACTCCAGTGACCAAGGTCCTTCTGAAACGCATCTATTAATTATATCTTTAAGTGTATGTACTTGTCATATTATTTATTATGTTCTTAAGTTCTTATTCAGTGTACGCTGGGCTCGTAAATATGTTTGTTACCAGGATAAAATTTCATGTTTTGCTCTACCATTTCAGTCACTTTAAAACATCCGGTGTCTGAGTTTGTCTTGCTACATTTCAGTCGTACTGAAATGTTTGTTTAGGGTAAAACTTCCTTGGTAAGACCAGAATGTCTTACCAAGGAAGTTGTTGGTACTGAGTACGTTTGTACCAGAGTAACGTTACTCGCACCTTGGTAAGGGATGATTGTCTCAGTGGCAACAGTGATCAACCACAAATACAGGTGGGGAATAATACCCGTACAGTAGGAATTTATCCATCTACGTTAGTAGTCCCCAACCTTTCAGTAATAAAAGGGCCTGTTCGAAAAGCCAAATTTAAAGGAGGATCACATTTTGTAACTTTTATGAATAATAACAATATTTTGTAATTGTTGACACTGTGCAGTGTGGAACCTACATATAAGTGAATTCATAATTTCATGTGAGGTCCGCATCCATTTGCTAGAAGGGCCACATGTGGCCCTCGGGCCGCAGCTTGGGGACTCCTGATCTACATAATTACATATTGAATTTAGAAACACTCGTGGGAACAACCCCCACATCCCCCCCCCACACACAGAGAAGGGAAGGGAAGGGAAGGGAGGGGAAGCAGTAGTAGTACTCCAGCCTCGTGACTACAGTATCGCGTGATAAACTGTAATTAAGAGATTATCGTTCATTCTCCCAAGACGTCTACCACCTCTTGAGAGGTGGTAGACGTCTTGGGAGAATGAACGTTGCTAGTGTGGTACATCTTGAAGCTTGACTTGACTTGTTATACTCCCGCTGAGACGTGTGCACAAGGAAGCCTTGGTGATATCGATGAGTTTTGCCACAAAGACCACAAACGAGGAGATTAGTAGCAATTTGCTGCGTTGCTACTGGGCGTGGGAATTGCTTGGCTTCTGCCAGCTGCCACCGCTAGTAAGAGGAACATAGTCTCTCTACCTCTTTTTTCCTTTCGTTCTCTGCCTCCTCCTCTCCTCTCTTTTCCCCCTCTCTTCTCTCTCTCCCCCAGAAATTCTTTCTACTAAGTCATCCCCAGAGGCCATGGTTCTCCGGTGAACACAAATATATCCATAATCAGGCTGATCAGGCTCATGGCTTTTTCGTGAGAAAATTTCTTTATTCTGGCAGTAGCTTTTTTTAACATTTGTTGGTATGTGGCTAGTTTCTTGTAACTCACATGTTGACATTTTTCCCTAATTGTGCTTAAAGACACTTTACATTTGGCAGTCCACCTGCACACCCCAGTGACAGTCAGAACCTACTGTGTAGGATACACCAGCGTTTACAATTTGAAACCGATCAGAAGAGGCTTTCTCAAGTTATCGCAGACACACCAAAGTCAGGAATAGCTTCATAAAATTGAGAAAAGATCGCCTGCCATTCTCAGTGGTTGACCACCGAAGTTTTAGAGCAGTTTGTCTCATTTTCAGACAGACTTCAATTTTTAGCTTAAATATAAATAATGCAAAAAGTGTTAAGGTCTACTGCTTCAAAAAAAAAAAATCAGTAAAATTTGGCTTAATTTTTCCTTTGTTCATATATGTTTGTAGTCTTTTCTGTATCCTACTGACAGTAGAAAATATTTGAATATTCACTTTCTTAGGTTTCATATGTTTGTGCTTTTTTTATATAAACTGACCCCCCTCCCCCCCGTGGCTACGTTGGTCACAAGTTTCCGAAAACTATCTTAACAAGTATTGTAACTTTTATGGTATGTATTTCAGCAGATAAAACTTATCTTCTGAAAAAAGTTAGGAACCCTTAACTTAGCTTTGTAAAACCATGTGTAAAAAAAAGTTCATGTGTCTTGTTCATCATGTTTTAACAAACTTAAACAATTGAGTTTCTTAAAATATCTTGTTATAAGTATGTTATTTTCTCTGCTCATGTGTGCTATAGAATAATTTACTAGTAACTCGCACTTGGAGAGAAACCTTATGACGACATTTTTGCCGTCCTGGACGGTTGTCAAGTCACAGCTGGGTCGAGAAAAGCAGTGAAGGCCACAAAACAATATGGCATGTGGCTGGGGAAGTGAGCAGTGGCAGTAGAATACTTTGTTTCAGCAGTTGTTGTAAAACTATTTTGAAATTTACTCTCCAATGTGGTGCTTTGATGCTAAGGGGCTCCTGGTCCAAGGAATTGGCGCTACTATTCCTTTCCTCAGCTCATACCTGATTGCCTCCTTTTTTCCAGGCGCAGTATGACCACTACGAACTATATTGTTATCTATTCTATATTTCCTCATGCAATTCGTAAATTCTCTTCTTTAATATGATTTTTGCTTCTTTATTCCATTTTCTACTTTTTCTTTGTTTGCTAATTGCTTTCCTGACTTTATATTGCCTGTGATCCTCCTGTTATAATATGTTTATGTTTTGTGGTTTGTTATCTTAATGTTATCGTTGTTCCTTCCTGAATCATGATTTGCTTAGTCTGTCTCGTCTGGTTATGTCTCATTTGCTTCCCTCCCCTCTCCTCCCCTTCCCTACCTGTTTTAATGTACACATGGACGAGTGTACGTGAGAAATACACTCATACGTGTCTGTAATAAACACATGTACGTGTTTGTAACAAACACACGGACGAGTGTCGGTAATAAACACACGGCGGTGTGTGCACAATAAACGAACGGATGTGTGAGTAGGAAACACTTGTGTGTACGTAACAATCACATTGATGGGTGTGTGTAACAAATACACGGACATGTGTACGTTAACAAGCACATGGATGTGCCTACATTAAAAGACAATTGCGCAGAAACCGCACAATCATTAATCTAACAACAAACGCACAACCTCTCAGCATGCGAAATAAGAGAAGAGAGGGACACTGACCTTGGCTATTTTCAGGGGAAGAGCTGAGCCCGTAGGGTGTTAAACAGCGCGGGGAATGGGAGGCAATCAGGTTCGACCCAATCAGGGAGGGGACGATTATAATTCCATTGATCAAGAACCCTTAACCTCCCTTAAGGAACCTGTTGTAAGAGGATGTTCGCCTTGATACCGAGGCCCTCACGACACCCAGAAGAACACCAGCCCCGTCCTCAGATTCGTAACCTACTTATATACGTAAAAATGTAAACATATGCGAGTTGTATGTCAACATTTCGGGAAGCATGACGACTGGAACAAAGAGAAAATGGGAGGAGAATGTGTGGCATGCTAAGAGTACGTTACATTTTATCCGGCGTATGTCACACTCTTATAGGCATACCCTCCCGACCAGAGAACCAGGTGCTAAGGGCCCCCTTGTTATGCTAGCACCTTGGTTCAACAAGCTAATGACAAGGAAGCTTGCCAAAGTTGTGAAGCGATGTGGTACACTCGTGAATCAACATTGGCAGACTTACCTCCAAGTCTGGTCGAAGTTGGTTCTTACCGTGTCTCTTGTTTGCAAATTGCCTTTCTGTACATATCCTCTGTAAATATTTTACATATATTTGCATGCTGTTGTGGCGAAGGAAATATATATAGGTATGTACTGCTGTCTTTTGTTCATTCCTCAGTTTCTACCTTGGTTATCGTACTACAACTAGGTGTGCAGGCCACTAGCCTACACCTGTGTTCGTAATATAATTACACTTAACGATGTTATGAATACTTTGAACTAGCAGATATGTTATGTTTTGACTTATTCGTATACATCTCTCTTGAGGTACTTACCTAGGAGCTTTAATCATACCTGAGGACGGGCTGCAGAAAACACACATCCTCACAAGGAGCTGCTGAGGACAGGTTGTATGTTAGATACGTCACAGCTCTTCCTGCATACGATGTTGTGTGTCCAGTTAATTACTTCATTTAAAGAAAGAAATTCATTGATTAACGAGGAGAAGCATTGGACAGTGTAAACATGGTTTATAAATATTATGATAAAGGAAAATAAGGGAATAATCCAATGGTTATAATCATAACCATATTTTTTAAAGGGGTGAACGGGTAAGCCAGTAAAAGGCTTCGGTCAGGTGACCAAAAGCTCCAGCTGCAGTTCATTATATGACTAAGACCCGCGTTAGAAAACACTTGTACTGTTTCCTGACAAACCTTACCTAACCTAACCTAAAGAAAAACGTGATAAACAAGGAGTATAAAGCGACCAGGAAAATATGTGCATTATTTCGACACTTAAGAGTACTTCTCCCAGTGTATACAGACTGCAAGGTTATTTTAATAGTCGTGTAGTCGATAGGCTTTAAACCTCGTAAAGGAGCATATTATTTCGAGACTGAGGAGATCCCAGTGAAAGTGTGGAGGGCTGGTGCCATCCCTTGTCTGACACCTGCTGTAATCACCTGCTAGAAGAGAAGGCACTCACCTGACCTTGGTATTTGGCATTAGTGTATGTAGGTTATAGTAGAGCTTCTCTCTCTCTCTCTCTCTCTCTCTCTCTCTCTCTCTCTCTCTCTCTCTCTCTCTCTCTCTCTCTCTCTCTCTCACACACACACACACACACACTTCGCATTATAAATTATGTGATTCACTCTTAAGTACATCTGATAGAGAGAGATCTTCGAGTGATAACAGATGCTTTTGTTAGGTACTCGTCTACAACACTGGCTAATTTTCAGATAAAAATTTTAATATATAAAGGGAGATTGCTGAAAAAAAAATTCGACTTATGTTGAGGTCACTGTTAGATTACACGGGTGTCCTCCGCCAGTAGAGATTTAATGAAATATAAACATTGTCGAGGCATCCTCTAAGGGAACTCTTGAGGAAGACACAGGGAGCAGGCTTATACTGTGACGACGTTTCGCTCTGTGTAGAGGTTTAATGGCATTAATGGCTTGTTCTTCACCTGGCTGCTTTTACGTGGTTGAGTGGGAGAGAAGCAAGGATTGAAACTTTTTGTAAGCCTTCTGCTTGGTTGTCTTTATTGCTTCTTGGTTGTCTTTATTGCTTCTTGGTTGTCTTTATTGCTTCTTGGTTGTCTTTATTGCTTCTTGGTTGTCTTTATTGCTGCTTGTGTCTTTATTGTCTTTATAGCTGCTTATGTCTTTATTGTCTATTGCTGCTTGCGTCTTTATTGTCTTTATTGTTGCTTGTCTTTATATTATCATAGCTGAGCTATTAACAAACATTAAAAAGCACCCAAAGTTTCTTTGTTTTAAAACAGAAGGAAAGACTGTGTGATAAACACCAGTAAGTTATGGTGACTTAAGTCACGTGTTTTGTAATTAACAAGCGAAGTCTGCAGGAAGATAGAACTCTTAAACTGCTAAAACGCTGAAAAAAAACACTATAAAAACATTGCAAAATCACTTAAAAAATACTTCAGAAACACAAAGCGCTACAAAAAACACTGCACGGATAATCCAAGGTTAATTGCAAGGACAATACCGGGTTAATTACAATGATTACCCTGTGTTAATTACAAGGATATGCAAGATTAATTGTAAAGATTTTGTTTACTTGCTTTATGAGGTTTAAAAACCTATTGGCTACACGAGGGTTATTAAGGCTGTATGTCACCTGTTTACCACCAGTCAATAATACTTTAACTCTTGAAGGAAGGATTAAACTTTCATTGTATATACACTGAGGGACATACACCTCTCACTGTATATATTTAATACACTCTTCATTCTTTGTATCACTCAAGTTATACAAGACGTTCGTTCTAATGTCTGATATATTGATAGACTGAACGGATTACCTCAAACTCCTGCTCATCTTCCACCGTTCTCAGTAATGGACTGAAGAAGCCACTGGCTGGCAGAATGTTTCCTCAGCAAAGATTCCCAAATATTACACGGGTCTTATTCTTCAACTTGTCGGTTCTAAACCATTTATATTATTGTAATGGTGGATTGTAAAAAAAAATAATCATGAGGGATTGTCTGTATGTTATTATATAGGATTATTTATCTATAAGATCAATATAGATTTTAATTCACTAGAATAATTCAAGATGACTTGACGTTTATTCACTTGTTATAAAGTACACTCAAAGTACGTTGTTTGTTACCGGGTTTTAAAGACACTTGCCCTGCTTTGTGTGTGTGTGTGTGTGTGTGTGTGTGTGCGCGCGCGCGTACGTTCAAACCTATTTGTGCTCTTTATTTGTGATTGCAGGAGTCAAGTCACAGTTCTTGGCTCTGGCTGTTACGGGTTACTCCCTAAGATCCTCGTAAGCCGCATCAAACCTTTGCAAAAACACAAGAGGTTACTCATATGATGTGCACCTCAGGCGACATGCTCGGTGCTATGCACACTCCGAGGTCCTTCTCCTTGAGTAAAGTTTACAGCCTCTGTTTTCAGTTTCCGGTCTTTTTACCTCACCAGTTTCCAAAGCCTTACATTTGGTGAGATTGAAATCACTCAAATCGCTCAGTAGACTGCAGGTATAATGTGAGAGACCTGGGAGTGATAATGTCAGAAGATGTCACGTTCAAGGGGCACAACAATGTCATTATCTAGTTAGATAACTAGAACTTTGTAAACAAGATATGCCTAGCCAATGATGATACTTCAGGTCACTCGTTCTCTCTAGGCTGGGATATTGTTGTGTACTAATGGCCTCCCTCAAGGCAGCCTAACTGCAGAGCTGGAGAGAGAACCTTCACAGCTCGTGTAGACTCAGTCAAGCACTTAAATTACTGGGAGAGCTCGAAGTCCCTAGACCTATTCTCCTTAGGATGCCAGAATAATAATAATAATAATAATAATAATAATAATAATAATAATAATCTTTATTTCTACAAGTACACGATATAACTTATACAGACATAGCTGACGTCAGTGACACGCTATTTAGAAAGCCCCTTGTTATGCAGAGCATTTCCCGCAACTTGGGTTAATCTTGTCCCCCAAAGTGTGACCAACACCAGTCAGCTAACACCCAGGTACCTACTTGCTGCTAGGTGAACAGGGACAGCAGGTGCCTCAAGGAAAAGCCCAATATTTCCACCCCTATCTGGGATCGAACCACGGACACTCAGCGTGTGAGCCGAGTGTGCTATCAACCGAACTATGAGTGTGTGTGTGTGTGTTCACATTTATATAAGTATGTGCGTGCTTAAGCTGTATTACAACTGCCCACTAATTCCTATAATGTTACTTAATAAATCAAATGATTATCCTCTGCAGTAGAAAGTAAAGCTGCTGACTGACACCCCAAGACCACCCTGCTTATTACCTGAGCGCGCACGTACGTACACACGCACACGCGCGCGCGCACACACACAGGCGGGGCCAGGAGCTATGACGCGACCCCTGCAACCACAACTAGGTGAGGTGAGTACACAACAGGCCTAGTGTCTAATCGACATGTGCCTAGGACAAAAAATGGTAACTAACACACACACACGCTCACGCGCGCGCCTTGTGTGTTTCGACAAGAGCTTTTGACAATTGGTATCTAACACACACGAGAAAAAAAAAAGTATATGTAAAGACTATGTATGCTGTCATCGATGTAGTGATCTTAGAAGGACTATCGCAAGCACCTTTTAATTAAAATGGTTTAGTAACATTAACTAAAATAAAAAAAATATTTTAAATTCCTTTTTAGGGGAAACTGTTCAGTATTTGTATTTTTTGGTTAGGTGTCATTACTAGCTCCCACTGTATCACTGTACCAGTGATGGTGTGTCTTGTACCTGTGTCACTGTACCAATGATGGTGTGTCTTGTACCTGTGTCACTGTACCAGTGATGGTGTGTGTTGTACCTGTATCACGCTACCTGTTATGGTTTGTACCTGTACCCATATCACTGTAACTGATGGTCTTTACTGTACTCGTGATGATCTTCCTCTGCTTATTGCACACCACCTTTCTCACCCTGCCCTTGTTGCACACCTCCTTTCTCACCCTGCCCTTGTTGCACACCACCTTTCTCACTCTGCCCCTGTGATTGACGCGCTCTGAGTGTTCCGTTCCTCATAAATTATAGTCTTCTGTTGTGATTGACTTTCCTGTGTGTGTGTGTACTCACCTAATTGTACTCACCTAATTGTGGTTGCAGGGGTCGAGACTCAGCTCCTGGCCCCGCCTCTTCACTGGCCGCTACTGGGTCACACTCCCTGCTCCATGAGCTTTATCATACCTCTTCTTAAAGCTATGAATGGATCATGTGTGTGTGTGTGTGTGTGTGTGTGTGTACTCACCTAGTTGTACTCACCTAGTTGTGGTTGCAGGGGTCGAGTCACAGCTCCTGTGTGCGTGTGTGCGAGTGTGTGTGAGACACTTGTTCCTTCAAATACTTCAACCTGTACAGTCAACCTCTGTGTGGCTCGCTCTATCTCCCTCATACCTGCAGGTACCTCGGCCTCTATGCTCTACCATTGTGTGTGTGGCTCACTCATACCTGCAGATACCTCGACCTGCTCTTCACCTCTGGAGGGATAATAGCACATGCCAGGACGTTGCGCGAAATTATGTGGTTCTTGTGGCCAGCCAGCAGAGCTGGGAGGAAGAGAGGGAGGAACAGAGAATGGAAGAAGAGGGAGGGAAGGAGGAAGAAATGAAGGAAGAGAGGAAGGGTTAGAAAGAAAATTTCACTGAAAGAGGATATAGTTTATGCCTAGTGGTATAAACAGGCTTCGTTCCTAATTAAACTAGACGTATTTCGGTCGCTGCACAATCCGAGGAAGCTATACCATAATCCCAGTCCCGTGTGACTCAAGGCACGCAATTGGAATAGTGCAGAGTGCGGCATAAGTTAATAATGCAGTTAAATATTAGCCTTGAAGATTTGAGGGAATCAGAAGAGGCAGTCACAAGTCATCATATGGAAACTAATGTCCAAATTTCTTCATTAATAACCGTAAATTATGCCATATACGGTCCAAATCTAGTTCAGACCTTTCTAAGAGTCCATTATCTTTAAAAACACAAGCACATTAGGCTTGAAGCTGTTCAGAAGTTGCATTGTCAAGTATTTCAATTTTCTAATTTTCAAAAAAAGCTAATTGTTACCTACTAAAATCAGCCTAAATTTTTCTCAAACTTTGACCAACTTTCAAGAAGGTGAGTAAGTAAGATTTATGAAAGCCTAGTGTAGATGTTTATAACATCTGTGTGCCCTTAAAATACAAATGTTTAAAGGCACAAAGATGTTATAAATACATAAAAAAACATTAAGTTGATTTAACTTAGGATAACTACATAGTCAAACACTGTGACGTATTTCTGACCAGAAGAGACATTCTCGCCTCCATCAAAGCCACAGTCTGTGAACTAGGTTTAACTCGAACGTCTGTCACTGAATAAACAGAAGGGCGGATGAGGGGCTCGAACCGTGGTCTCGAAAATAATTGGTCCTGCGCTTTACCGTTGAGCTACGGGGCAGTGGGAAAGAACAGTAAAGTTACAGACGGTAGCCACTGACACAAACAGGACACAGCTGTACCTTCTGTGAAACTTTCCTAATAAAAGCCCCGTAATTTAGCGGTAAAACGCTGGACCTGTTAATCTCGGGACCACAGTTCGAGCCCCACGTCCACCTTTCTGTTATTCATTGACAGTAGTTAATTAAGACTCAAATTGAGAGAGAAGCACTCTAGGGATAAGTGTATAGTAAATGTAAGTAAAGGTGTGGAAGATTTATCTGCTGTCTTACTTGTTCGTGAGGCAGAAAGAGAAGACCAGCAGTTCTACCAAAGTGGAAATCTTCTCACACTGTAGGAAGAAGAGAGCGTCTGAAGGTGGTGTTGGTTGTGGGTGGATCTGGCAGGAACCAAACCAGATGTCACTGAATACAACCTCGACCAGATGACCTTGCCAGAGTGCAAGACTCGCAGGTATGTCGAGGTGCCGGGGGAGTGCCATCTTGCACTCCTCAAAGCCATACATGGAACATTAGTCCTACTGTGATGGCTGGTCATAGATATTCGGTGGTCAGTTATGGATGAAGACAGGCCTCGATAATCCATTAGGCACAATGGGCGAAGTGCCCAGGGCCTACGAAGGAGCATAAACTATCATAGTCATAGCATCCAAGTAGTCTGTGATGATATGAGCCTACAAAATATTTTAATCCTGTTCTGATAACACCTGTGTAATGCGTTGTAAGTATTTATCTGTAGCTGCTACTTGTGGGCCCACGATTTTAAGAGTGGTTAGTAACACCAAAAACTTTAATCCTGGGTGAAGGGTCGAGACGTAAGGGCTTGACTTTGTATTGTTTAAATTAAGGTTGAATTAATGTGTAGATCAATATAAGGAGTTGGGGGAATAAGATAATATATTCCATAAATCAAAGCAAAATAAATCTTCTGTAAGATTTTCAACTTATAAGAATGTTTTTCACTGTCACTGTCTTGTGAAAAATAAATAGCTTTTCTCTTGTTCTTCTGTATATGATAATACCTCGCTATCTAAATTAAATACCAAAACTTCATTAAAATCTGTGAGGTTTGATGCTTTTATTCTGTTTTTTTTATTAAACCAAAGCAAGGTACTCGGGTACCTAATTTTGGTTAACAAAGAAACACAAGAACTAGAGAGCCTTCTCTTAAATACAGTGCTATTAAACATATATATTTTATTTTCAGGTATGTTCAACTGGACTCTGTAAATGAGATGGGTGTCCATGGAGCGTAGCAGAAGTGAGTGCTTATGCTAATGGTGATGATGCTGCTGGAGTTGGTGGGGGATCTTGATGTTGGTGCTGATGCTGGTATCAGGGGGGGGGGGAATCTTAGTGCTGCTGCTGGTGTTTTGGGGGTTCCTGATGTTAGTGGTGTCACTGGTTTTGGTGGGGGATCAAGGTGTTAGTGGTGTTGGTGGGGAATCCTGATGTTAGTGGCGCTGTTGGTCTTGGTGGGGGGTTCCTTATGTTAGTACTTCTGCTGTTGTTAGTGCTTTAAAAACACAAACCACCCCTGACTCACCTGTTGTATATGACGTTCCTTGCAAAGAACGTAACCAGTCATACATTAGAAAGAATGGTACAAATCTAACCACAAACGTACCTAAACATAAAATATCTTTTAGATATGCGTAAGAAATTCAGGAAATTTCTCACCATGTTAAACGTAACCATAATATTAACTGAAAGATAGCTGCTCTAATAATAGTATTTTTTTTTTTTTGGTGTGTGTGTGTGTGGGGAAAAGTAACCAGAAAGACTGACTTAACATTTCGGCTTGCATCTGAGGCCCTCATCAGGAAAATAGATGTGGAGAAGGCGGTGATTTTTCAGTCACAGGTGGACTCCACCTGTCACTTATTAGAAAGAGAAAGTCAGGTTTACTTAAGGTAAGCTTGGGGTATTACTCTGAGCATACTCACTGCACCCAGTATACTCTGTCCCGGGGAATGTTAATGTTTGAATTGTTATTTGTTAGTTGATTCGAGTATCTTCTTTCATAATGATTCTTTTGGAAGGAAATTATATTACAATTCTACCAGTGAATATGGTGATCCAACACCAGCAACATTAGGATTCTTAAGTAATATGGTGATCAGTATTCTTCAGGTGTTTAAACAAGGCGAGGCTTTCCTGCCCACATCTGACCGACTTATTGGGTTCCACAGTCTTGCATTCAATGTTTCTTAAGGTCCTGACTAAAGTAAACCTTATGAGAGTTCTTCTGTTTTACCGTTGTTAAACTCCGTAACTATTTTGTAGTCCATTACTCTCTGTCCCAGTACCAATCTTGTTGCGAACTTTTGGACATTTTAGTTTGATCGGGTAGGGGCTCTGTGTTAGGACCACATAAACACCAGACTGACTTTTGTTGTAAATGATGATCGAAATAAATTTTTTATGTTCATGTAAATAACTCGGTTCACTTTATTACTCTTTTTATTGTAGCTTATTTTCACACAGTTGAGTTACTTAGCTGTTTTAATTTTTAAGGTTATAATCATGACAAATTTCCACTGTACCTTACAGCTAGGCTTTAATAATAAGATATTACAAGAACCCCAATGGAAATAAGTCACTTCGTCAGACTTTTTTGGATTATCTTCTATGTATGATAATTGTAATCACCTAAATTTGTGTAACTGTATTTATGTGTACCTGTACATAAATAAATTTACTTATGCCTCCGAAGTTATAAAGTTGATAGGTGCTTTTGGTGATATGCTTGGTGTAATGGTTACTTCCAGATCTTTCTGTATATTGTCTACAGCATCTCAACTTTTAAGTTGTGTTCAGTGTCTAATCTTCACACTTCCTCTTAATATTTTGCACTTAATGGGATTGAATTAAAGTTTGTACATTCCTGTGTACTCACCTAATTGTACTCACCTAATTGTACTCACCTAATTGTACTCACCTAATTGTACTCGCCTAATTGTACTCACCTAATTGTGGTTATAGGGATCGATTCACAGCTAGTTACCATTTTGTCCTAGGCACATGTCAATTTAGACACTAGGCCTGTTGTATATATGTGTGTGTGTATGTGTATGTAAGGAAACACTTCGAAATGTTTCTGCCCCACCGGGAATTGACAGTGTATGTGTGTGTGTGTGTGTGTGTGTGTGTGTGTGTGTGTGTGTGTTTGTATGTAGGGCGTGGTAAACATTCCCCAGCAAGGCCAGAGCAGGTGTGAGTTGCTGGACTGGGTGAGAGGGTCGAGAGAAGGGGTGAGGTGGGTTAAGGTGGGAGGGAGAGCACTTGTTTAAGGGTCATTGCCCACGAGGTCACTTTAGTGATCCTGGGACCTGTAGTTGTGTGTCCTTGTGTTGTTATTATCAAAATAACTTTTCCCTTATCTGTTGTAGTAATTTGGTAAGGCAACCAAAATCAGTAGAAGGTAGTATCAAGTATCTCCACTGATCAACCACATGTGCAACCTGGCAAGTTCTGTATGGATTTCTGGCAAACTGCAACAAATTTCTGGATTTACTTTAGCTTAGGTCATAATAAATTAGGTTTGATTGTCGTCTATCGATAAGAAATTATCAATTGTAACGCACCACAATAAATAGAATGTAATATAAAGGCCATAAAAATTTCTGACGAGCGAAAAAAAAAACTGGGGAGCCATCGAGAACAGTAGAAAGATCTGTCATATATAATCACAGTTTAAGATTAAACAGTCATTCATCTGATTGTCTTAGCAACAGTTATATATTTTTTTTGAGAGAGAGAGGATGGGGTGAAACCACACACACTGGAGTGAATACTACAGTACTGTGTCTTTGAAAAAGGCAGAGGCAGATATTGAAGGTTATGGAGAAAAAGGCTTCCAAGAATTGTTCCTTGTCTTCAAGGATAAATTTCTCAACCCCAACAAAAATTCCTCAGCTTCACCAAAAATTCCTGAGCCGCAACAAAAATTATATCAAAATCACTAAATGCTTTCAGAGTTCTCACCTGACTGGTGGCGGTGCCACCGAGGTCATGCCACAGACGACTTGATTTCCACGATAAAGATAATTCATCTGACCCAGCGGTCACAGGTTATGTTACTACCTGATGAGTTATGCCGCAGGAGACCAAGAAGCCATGAGCAGCTGCAAGCTGACGCAGCTTAACGGTGGGAGCGTTGATGCGGGTGTCGGACTGCTGATACATAAGAACATAAGAATGGAGGAACACTGCAGAAGGCCTACTGGCCCATACAAGGCAGGTCCTTATCAAAACCACCACTACCTAAGAATTTACTCCTGTACTCACGACACTAATCAAACCCAGCCCCTCCCACTCATATATTTGTCCAATCTCTTTTTAAAGCCACCCAAGGTCCTAGCCTCTATCACCCTACTCGGAAGATTGTTCCACGCATCTACAACTCTGTTCGAAAACCAGTACTTGCCTATGTCCATAAGCTGAAGCTAGCTGCGGGTCACGTGACAAAGACCCGCGTCAGGAAACACTTGTCCTGTTTCCTGACGAACCTTTCCTAACCTAACCTACCTTGTGTTCTTTGGATCAAACCAGATTGCTTCCCATTCATCAGAAGCTGCATGACCTCTACGGGTATAATGCTCCTCTATGAATAATATAACAGAGCTGATGATTAAGACACATGTGCAGCAGTTAGGTATCTTTATTGTTGAAACGTTTCGCCTACGCAGTAGGTTTCTTCAGTCAAATACAGAGTCTACTGTGTAGGCGAAACGTTTCATCAATAAAGATGCCCAACTGTTGCACGTGTCTTAACCATCAACTTGAAACTATAGCAAGAACCTTGTCAGTTAAATATACCAGGGAACGGGTGGAGGTTGAACCCAGGGCGAGTGAGTCCTAACACTCACAGGCCACTGATTTATTTCGTGATTTGTTTGCAGTCATGTTATTACGATTTCGTGAGTTAATCTTGTAAGTTGATTTTCCTGACAAATAAATTAACAACGGCAGTTAAAACGATTACAAATGTATGAGTAATCCACAAAGTTAAAAATATATTTTTTTAAATTTTGATACCTGCTCACTTCTGGCAAGACAGCTATTGAATGAATGACGGTTAGTGTTTTCTTTTATTTCGGGTCACCATATCTTTGTGGGAGATGACCCGTGTGTTTAAAAGAAAATCATTTATAAAAAGGCAGATATTGGACAGTGGACGGACGGGTCGATGGCATACCTACAGACAAACGAAAGATTAGAAGGACGAACAAAAGAACGCACTTCCGGACGAACAAGTGGACGGAAGAAAGGTCGAACAAACAATAGGCAGGGAGAATGAGGAAGCAGACTGATGAATGAATAAGCAAATGGGCGAGAGACCGAACTAACGAACGGGTGAACGACCAGACGAAGGAACTTACGGAAGACCGAACGAAGGAACGCACGGAACGCCTAACGAAGGAACGCACGGAACGCCTAACGAAGGAACGCACGGAACGCCTAACGAAGGAACGCACGGAACGCCTAACGAAGGAACGCACGGAACGCCTAACGAAGGAACGTACGGAACGCCTAACGAAGGAACGCACGGAACGCCTAACGAAGGAACGCACGGAACTCCGAATGAAGAAACAAAAACTGAACCTTCTGCTGAAGCAAACACTTTTGTTTAATAAAATAAAAATACTGTGTTCTCAGTATTGAGTGTATAAGACATGTGTTTGTTAAAGTGGATGTTTGTGATGGATGTGTTAGGTGGATGTTTGTGATGGATGTGTTAGGTGGACGTTTGTGGCGGATGTGTTAGGTGGATGTTTGTGGCGGATGTTAGGTGGATGTTTGTGGCGGATGTGTTAGGTGGATGTTTGTGGCGGATGTGTTAGGTGGATGTTTGTGGCGGATGTGTTAGGTGGATGTTTGTGGCGGATGTGTTAGGTGGATGTTTGTGGCGGATGTGTTAGGTGGATGTTTGTGGCGGATGTGTTAGGTGGATGTTTGTGGCGGATGTGTTAGGTGGATGTTTGTGGCGGATGTGTTAGGTGGATGTTTGTGGCAGATGTGTTAGGCGGATATCTTTGTTGTGGTGAATGTGTTTGTTGGGTGTATGAGGAGAGGTGGCAGGACAGGTGTGTCCAGATGACATACACGACCATTAATTAAGAGAATCACCTGTTTATGGTTCCACCGCCAGGATTACTTCCATTCTTCCTCCCTTACTTCTCCGTCTCCTCTCCCCACTTACCTTCCGTGTGTGTTGTGGGGAGCATTAACAGCGTTGATTACGATGAACACCACACTCACCACAACCCAACACACTCCACCACAACCTGTGAGACCTGTACCCACCACAACCCAGCCCTCTCCACCTCAACCCAGCCTTCTCCACCACAACCCAACACCACCTCAACCCAGCCTTCTCCACCACAACCCAACACTCCACCACAACCCAACACTCTCCACCACAACCCAACACTCTCCACCACAACCCAACACTCTCCACCACAACCCAACACTCTCCACCACAACCCAACACTCTCCACCACAACCCAACACTCTCCACCACAACCCAACACTCTCCACCACAACCCAACACTCTCCACCACAACCCAACACTCTCCACCACAACCCAACACTCTCCACCACAACCCAACACCTCCACCACAACCCAACACTCTCCACCACAACCCAACATTCTCCACCACAACACTCCACCACAACACTCTCCACTACAGCCCAACACACTCCACCACAACCCAGCACTTTTCACCACAACCCAACACTCTCCACCACAACCCAGCACTCCACCACAACACACTCCACCACAACCCAACATTCTCCACCACAACACTCTCCACCACAGCACAACACTCTCCACCAAAACACACCATCCACCACAGCACAACACCATCCACCACAGCACATTACTCTGCACCACAACCCAACACTCCACCACAACCCAGCACTCTCCACCACAACCCAACATTCTCCACCACAACACTCTCCACCACAGCACAACACTCCACCACAGCACAACACTCTCCACCACAGCACAACACTCTCCACCACAGCACAACACACTCCACCACGGCACATTACTCTGCACCACAACACACTCCACCACAACATTCTCCACTACAACACACCATCTACCACAACACACTTCACACTAACTCACCCTCCACCACACCCTGCAACACGTACATCAACACATAATGAGTGCCTGGGGGCCGCCTCCACGCATGGCAAGGTGATAATTATTGCACCTTAATGACCCTTCACATTACACCCAACAAATCAACCTGAGGTGATAGTAAATGTACCCTTCATAACATGTGGAAGTTAGTTCAATGTTTTTGGTTTTTTTTCTCTCTCTCTCTCTCTCTCTCTCTCTCTCTCTCTCTCTCTCTCTCTCTCTCTCTCTCTCTCTCTCTCTGTCTCTGTCTCTGTCTCTGTCTCTCTCTCTCTCTCTCTCTCTCTCTCTCTCTCTCTCTCTCATATTTACACAAGGGTTTTTACGGGGTTATGTTAATAGTTCCTACCTTTATTTACAAGGTAAGAGATGGAGTGATGTTCTAGAGAATAGTGTAGTTGCCGTTTGCTGCCCGACTTGTTGTGTAAAAGTTGTCTTTTTGTTGTCCACGAAGTGGAGCCAACTTCGGTATCTTAATAACACTGGTCTTGTGCATAACAGTAAGACCACCCACATCCCTCCGGTGCTGAAGGCTCTGCTGAAATGATGGATCTATCCAGGCTGGGTCCAGGCAAGAGATAAGTCGTCTTCTCTGTTCTCTATTCTGTCAGTCATAGAGGAGACGGAAAACAGTGCCTCACACAGAATCTTGTAGCCTCTACTGTCGAGCAGGTACGAGATTAGCCTTGGAGCTTGTATCGTCTTGGCTGCCATGCTTGCAAGATTTACTACGTGGTTCTTCATGGATTTTTTGGAATCAAATTTCACCCCTAGAATATCCACCTCATCCCCGGGTTCCAGCATTACCATCATGGTGCCTAGTGACTATCGTGGTTTGTGTTTTCTCAGACGCCTGCCATCATTGTCTCCAGACTGATATAGCTATATGTTGGTGATTGATGTAACTGAGAGCAGCTAGCATTTCCTCTTAAATGAGTAAATGTCAGTGTACAGTTGACTTTATAGGCATGGGATTCTGGACGTGTTAAAGAATTTCATTGAAGTAGATCTTCCATGACACTGGACCAAGCACACGTCCCTCTGGAACACTGGCACCGATTGAGTGTACTGTCGATTCGGTCCCATTGTAAACTATTCTTGAAGGCAATTACTAAGGAGGCATAGTACATAGCCAAAGGCTCCTAGTGCTTGCAGTTTTGCCAAGAGTCCCTGGTGCCATACTCTGACGAAAGCACCAGTAATGTCTAGTGCTACCACACAGCTGATTCTAAATTCATCCAGTGACAGGTATTACATATGTGAGAGGTTTAGCAGTAGATCAGCAGCAGAGTGACTTTTTCTGAAGCCATATTGACTGTCACAAAGAAGCGAGTGACAAACGAAAGCCTCCATTATCTGCAGAGAGTTTGTCTTAAGAATCTTGTCAGTGATTGACATGAGGGACACTGGTTTGTAGCTGCTGACTTCTGCTCTGTTCTTCTTTTCATGAACAGGGACTACATTTGCCTATTTCCATAGTGAAGGCCATTTACACTGCTAGGCTGTGCTGAGATTTTTCTCTCATATATGTGTAGGGAGAAGTGTCAAGGAAATTGGATGGATTTCTGAGTAGGCACTTCTGGTGAGAGGGAGAATACACGAGTTTGGATCAAGGGTGTGTTTGAGACTGAGGGCTAGAGGACGAGGAGTGGGAGCTGAGGGCTAGGGGACGAGGCGTGGGAGCTGAGGGCTAGGGGACGAGGCGTGGGAGCTGAGGGCTAGGGGACGAGGCGTGGGAGCTGAGGGCTAGGGGACGAGGCGTGGGAGCTGAGGGCTAGGGGACGAGGCGTGGGAGCTGAGGGCTAGGGGACGAGGCGTGGGAGCTGAGGGCTAGGGGACGAGGAGTGGGAGCTGAGGGCTAGGGGACGAGGCGTGGGAGCTGAGGGCTAGGGGACGAGGCGTGGGAGCTGAGGGCTAGGGGACGAGGCGTGGGAGCTGAGGGCTAGGGGACGAGGCGTGGGAGCTGAGGGCTAGGGGACGAGGCGTGGGAGCTGAGGGCTAGGGGACGAGGCGTGGGAGCTGAGGGCTAGGGGACGAGGCGTGGGAGCTGAGGGCTAGGGGACGAGGCGTGGGAGCTGAGGGCTAGGGGACGAGGAGAGTGGAAGAATTTGGCAAGGGGATGAAGAAAACAGCAGAAACTGAAAAAAATATATAATATTTTTCTTTTCATTACAATGTCCTTTGTGTTCGTACGAGAAAACAAACAAACAATTTCTTTCTGCATTATACAAAGTATAGTTTACATATAATAAAATATTGTTAAGCACAAATGAAAGCCACTAACATGATATTCACTTCAGGCAGAAAAGTGAACTTTTAAGGACGTTCAGTCCACTGTACGAGCGGCACTTCTCCCCCCCCCCACACACTTGTTGTCATCGTGACTTCGATCAGTGTTTCTCCTCCTCATAGCACGTTGATTCATGCACCTGGAAACACACGATTGTCCTTAATGTAGATAGAAGTAGATGGCTATTATCCGCAGATAATCTTCGTGTGGACTTCCAAGTCCTCTGTTATGTCTTTTCCATGTTGATCCTTCAGCTAGGGTTATTTGAGTTACAGTAACATGACTTGATGACTTGACAATGGTCCAGGACTGACCGAAACGTCGTCATAAGTTTCTTCTCTTAAGTGCAGGTTATTTGTGACTTGTACTAGCCACTGTATTGTGACTTATTCTTCAGCATGAATTGTCGCCAAGATTGTGAGAGAAAGCAAAACACTCCAAAGAAGGACCTTTAAGACATCATCAGTCACGGTCCAACACAAGGTAAGCTGCTTCTGTACAGAGGCAGTGGTAGGTCATAATCGTGAAGCGAGAGTGAGAGTGAGTGAGAGTGAGAGTGAGTGAGAGAGAGTGAGAGAATGAATGAATGTCGAGCCGTATAGCATTACATTGCATTAATTTCTGCTCGATCTAAACTACAAAAATAAAATATTGGTTATTGTAGGTTAGTTTAACTAAACAAACGCAAATTGACGTATATTAGCGTCCAGTAACGCAGCGTATACGGTGGTGTTTAAATTGGATGATGGGCTGCTGAGAGAGAAGCATCTAGGCTGGTACTCTTTAACAAGCCTGGATACACCAACAGTGTGCTGCTACCTTATTTTATAAGATAGATAAATAGTGGGAACGAAAGCTAGCTGTGTTTTCCTGTCATATTCTGACACACAGGAAGTATTTCGCACACCAGGTATTGAAATTTATCAGCCTTAGCAGAGAAACGTCAGTAAGACAGATGATACCGTCATGTATTACAGTATGGATTCAGTAGCTGCCGGAGTTTCAAACGTTTACTTCGTGAGGGGGTTAAGTTATTATCACTGGAGACTTGGAAAAATAAACTCATAAGTAGTATAATGTGATCCTTTGACAACGTTTCGCCCACACAGTGGGCTTTATCAAGTCGCAAATAGATCTTACATAAGAACATAAGAAAGAAGGAACACTGCAGCAGGCCTACTGGCCCATGCGAGGCAGGTCCAAATCTCCCACCGACTTAAGCCAATGCCCCGACCCATCCAGGTCAGGTTACATTCACTTAAGGAAGGAGCACGGCATCTGACCTAGTAGCACAAACTAGTCAGGTCCAACTCACACCCACCCGCACCCACTCATATATTTATCCAGCCTATTTTTAAAACTACACAACGTTTTAGCCTCTATAACTGTACTCGGGAGTTTGTTCCACTCATCGACAACTCTATTACCAAACCAATGCTTTCCTATATCCTTCCTGAATCTGAATTTATCCAACTTAAAGCCATTGCTGCGAGTCCTGTCAATACTAGATATTTTTAGCACGCTATTTACATCACCTTTATTTATTCCTGTTTTCCATTTATACACCTCAATCATATCCCCCTAATTCTACGCCTTTCTAGAGAGTGCAGATTCAGGGCCCTCAGTCTATCCTCATAGGGAAGATTTCTGATACATGGAATCAACTTAGTCATCCTCCTTTGTACGTTTTCCAGAGCATTTATATCCATTCTGTAATACGGTGACCAAAACTGTGCAGCATAATCTAGATGAGGCCTCACCAAGGATATATAGAGTTGAAGAACAACCTGAGGACCCCTATTATTTATGCTTTTTGATATGAAGCCAAGGATTCTGTTCGCTTTATTGCGAACACTTATGCACTGCTGTCTTGGTTTTAGATTACTGCTAACCAGAACTCCTAAATCCTTTTCGCAATCAGTAGTATTAAGATCTATATTATTTAGTTTATATGTGGCATGGTTATTGTCCTGTCCAATATTTAGAACTTTGCATTTATCTATATTAAACTGCATCTGCCACTTCTCCGACCACTGCATCAGTCTATTCAAATCTTCCTGGAGTGCTCTAATGTCCTCATTTGAATGAATTGGACGGCCTATTTTGGTGTCATCGGCAAACTTGCTTATGTCGCTATTTATTCCCTCATCTATGTCGTTTATGTAGATTGTGAACAACAAGGGCCCAATACTGACCCCTGTGGAACACCGCTTGTGACACTTCCCCACTCTGATTTCTCCCCATTTATGCAAACTCTCTGCTGCCTATTTGTCAACCATGCCTCTACCCAGGAAAAATTTCTCCTATTCCGTGTGCCTTAATTTTCCTCAATAGTCTCTGATGTGGACTCTATCAAAAGCCTTACTGAAGTCCATATACACAATATCATATTCATTACCATGATCTACCTCCTCAAACACCTTAGTGAAAAAGTTATTAAATTTGTAAGGCAGGAACGCCCTTTTGTAAAACCGTGCTGAGATTCTTTGATTAATTTATGCTTTTCAAGATGGCTGCGAATTGCCTCGGCAATTATTGATTCCATAAATTTTCCCACTATGGAGGTTAGGCTTATTGGTCTATAGTTCGAAGCTAAGGACCTGTCACCTGCTTTGAAAATAGGTATTACATTTGCCATTTTCCACTTATTTGGCACCATGCCAGTTTGCAGTGATATGTTGAAAGATTAGCCAACGGGTTGCTAAGCTCCTCTTTACATTCCTTTAGAACCCTTGCATACAGTTCATCAGGGCCTGGGGATTTGTTAGGTTTCAATTTATCTATTTGTCTAAGGACCATGTCACTTGTGACCCTAATCGTGCATAGTTTACTATCATCCTGTTCTACATAATTAATTATTTCTGGAATATCGCTAGTATCTTCCTGTGTAAAAACTGAGAGGAAGTAAGTGTTAAACATTCTACACATTTCCTTATCACTGTCGGTGAGCTGACCTGAGTGACTTTTGAGTGGGCCTATCTTGTCCCTAATCTTACTTCTGTATACCTGAAAAATCCTTTTGGGTTAGTCTTCGATTCTCTCAACTTTAACCTCATAGTCTCTTTTGCTTTTCTTATTCCCTTTTTATTTCTCTCTTTAACTGAATATATTGATTACCTAATTGCCCCTCTCCTCTTTTGATTCGCCTATATATGCCTCTCTTTGACCAATGAGATGTTTTAATCTATTGTTCATCCATTTAGGATCATTTTTGTTTGATCTGATTTCCCTATTAGGAACATAAGCTGTCTGAGCAGCTAGAACTATTCTCTGGAAAACGTCATATTGGCAATCACCACCTACCTGACCCACTGTCAGGTCATTCCAGTTCAGCCTACCCAGGTAATTTTCAGTCCTACGAAATCAGCCAGGCGGAAGTCAGGGACAGAGACTTGATTTCCATTAGTAGGGTAATTCCATGATATATTAAAACTGAGTGATTTGTGATCACTTTCCCCAAGCTCATCATTAACCTCAAGATTATTAACTAGCGTTTCCCTGCTGGCAAGAACCAAGTCTAGCAGGTTATTTCCTCTAGTTGGTTCTGTCACCAACTGTTTCAAAAAACAATCCTGAATCGTATCAAGAAAGTCACTTGACTCTAAATTTCCTGTCAAATTGCTCCAGTCAATTTGTCTAAAGTTGAAATCTCCCATTAGCACAACATTTTCATGTGTAGATGCCTTACAATTTCATCCCATAGAAGTTTACTGCACTCCTATCAAGATTTGGGGCCTGTAAATCACACCCAAAATAAGTTTTACAGGCCCTCAGAAGCTGTAACCAAAGAGATTCAGTGGCTGACGCTTCTAATTTTATATCTTGTCTAACACAACACTTTAAATTGTCTCTGACGTACATCGCTACTCCACCACCCTTCCTGTTGACCCTATCAGTGTGGAATAATTTATAGCCTTGTATGTGACATTCAGAAGGCAACTCTCTATCTTTCAGATTGAGCCAGGTCTCTGTTATAGCAATAATATCTATGTTTCCTGCACTTGCAATTAATCTTAGCTCATCTATCTTATTTCTTACCTCCTGCTATTAGTATAGTAAACCTTAAGGAGCTAGTCTCTTGTTTTCCCCTGCTGTCTCCCTTTGTTTGCTGTCCTGATCCATTGCCCTTATTTGTAACTTTATGATGAATGTCTTTTATACACTTACTGTTTTCAGCCCTAGTGTTGCAAACTGACTGTTTCCCACACACACCCATACCTCTATCATCTATCAGTTTAAAATACTAGGCATGTCAGCAATGGCCCTCTCAATCGAGTTGGCAAGTGCTTCCACCCCTGTCCCAGAGAGATGTACCCCATCCCTTGCATACATATCATGTTTGCCATAAAAGTTGTCCCAGTTGTCAATGAATGGGATTGCAAGTTCCTTGCAGTATCTGTCTAGCCAGCAATTTGCACCAATTGCCCTAGACAACCATTCATTTCCCACTCCCCTTCTAGGCAAGATGCTACATATGATTGGGACCCCTCCCTTGGACAATCTTCCAAGTAGGGTGATAGAGGCTAGGATCTAATAAATACTCACGTACCTTTCACCCAGTTATATCTGTTTGTTTGCGACTTGATAAAGCCCACTGTGTGAGCGAAATGTTGTCAATAAAGGATCACAGTATACTGATTATTGTTTATTTTTCCATTGTGTCTGTATTTTATACCATTTACTTCCACTGGAGACTTGTTGGTAGTTTGAAGACGTCCAGGAAGAGGTGCGCATGTTGGTAGTTGTGTGCAAGTTGGTATTTTGAAGGTGTCAAGGAAGGCAGGCAGAGGTGTTCATGTTGTTAGTGTGAAAGTGTCAATGATGGGAGTAGAAGAGGTATGTTGGTTGGTAGTTGGAGGAGGCAGTGACTAGTGTCCTTTGACCTTGTGATCAGAGATTCTTGATGCCTTTACATTCATTGACCTCTTGATCTTAGGTGGACGACCTCTGATAGTGTGCGTGTGAATCGTATGTTTAAAATAATGGACTAAATAGATTCCTGTCTGTAGCATCATAAATGTGTATAACCTGAGTCTTTGTTGAACCTGGAGTTCAGGATGTGAATATCTTTATGCAACTTCCCACCCATAACTTCGGGTATTCGATCTATTCCTACCAGAAGTACCACAGGAAATAGGTGTTTGTTAGTTGGTTTTAAAAGGCGCGAAAAAACTCGCTACGAGCGATTTTTAATCATTGGCAGGGTCAGTATTTGGGGCTCCACATCAAGAGACACTTATCCTGTTTCCTGACGAACAAAACACCACCACCACCATCATCCAGTCCCACACCGCCAGCAACATCATCCACCACTGATATGATGATATTGATCCACTACTGATATGATGATATTGATCCACTACTGATATGATGATATTGATCCACTACTGATATGATGATATGATCCCACTGATATGATGATCATCCACTACTGATATGATGATCATCCACTACTGATTTGATGATCATCCACTACTGATATGATGATCATCCACTACTGATATGATCATCCACTACTGATATGATGATCATCCACTACTGATATGATGATCATCCACTACTGATATGATGATCATCCACTACTGATATGATAATCATCCACTACTGATATGATGATCATCCACTACTGATTTGATGATCATCCACTACTGATATGATGATCATCCACTACTGATATGATGATCATCCACTACTGATATGATGATCATCCACTACTGATATGATCATCCACTACTGATATGATGATCATCCACTACTGATTTGATGATCATCCACTACTGATATGATGATCATCCACTACTGATATGATGATCATCCACTACTGATATGATGATCATCCACTACTGATATGATGATCATCCACTACTGATATGATGATCATCCACTACTGATATGATGATCATCCACTACTGATATGATGATCATCCACTACTGATATGATGATCATCCACTACTGATATGATGATCATCCACTACTGATATGATGATCATCCACTACTGATATGATGATCATCCACTACTGATATGATGATCATCCACTACTGATATGATGATCATCCACTACTGATATGATGATCATCCACTACTGATATGATGATCATCCACTACTGATATGATGATCATCCACTACTGATATGATGATCATCCACTACTGATATGATGATCATCCACTACTGATATGATGATCATCCACTACTGATGATGTGATCATCCACTACTGATATGATGATCATCCTACTGATATGATGATCATCCACTACTGAATATATGATCATCCCTACTGATATGATGATCATCCACTACTGATATGATGATCATCCACTACCGATATGATAATCATCCACTACCGATATGATGATCATCCACTACTGTAGTGAACATTATCCAACACTGCCATGAACATCTTATCCACCATCTTGTGGTTGCATGTACATTGAACAAGCAGTGGCAGATTGTTTGCTAACGTGAACAAAGATATTTATGTAGATAAA
>WNWK01006069.1:0-110876 GCA_009830355.1 Cherax destructor | reverse complement strand
CCAAAAACACCCAACAAAAAACCTTACAAAAAACATCCACAGCAACAACACCTACCACAGCAACAACACCTCCACAGCAACAACACCTACCACAGCAACAACACCTACCACAGCAACAACACCTCCACAGCAACACCTACCACAGCAACAACACCTCCAGCAACAACACCTCCACAGCAACAACACCTACCACAACAACACCTACCACAACAACAACACCTACCACAGCAACAACACCTACCACAGCAACAACACCCAAGGGACACCTACCACAGCAACAAACCCCAAAACAACCCCTCCCAGAAAAACCCCTCCACAAACACATCCAAGCAACAACACCTACCAAAAACAACACCTCCACAGCAAAAACCCTCCACAGCAAAAACCTCCACAGCAACAACACCTCCACAGCAACAACACCTCCACAGCAACAACACCTACACAACAACAACACCTACCACAGCAACAACACCTCCACAGCAACAACACCTTCCACAGCAACAACACCTCCACAGCAACAACACCTACAACAACAACAACACCTACCACAACAACAACACCTCCACAGCAACAACACCTCCACAGCAACAACACCTCCACAGCAACAACACCTACCACAGCAACAACACCTACCACAACAACACCTGCCACAGCAACAACACCTCCACAGCAACAACACCTCCACAGCAACAACACCTATCATACAGTTCCAGTTTTCTTGACCTAGACCTAACACTTCAAAACATAATCTTCAACCTGTTACAAATGAAATATATTACCAACAATTGGAAGATGAAGACACTCGGACAGCACTAGCAATCTTTACTGAAGACAGGTTTCTCCTGCGCTGCTGCAAGCTTCCTCTCTGTGATCGAATGATACAGTGCGCCGCGCAGGCGGACTTTATCATGTATGTGTTGACTCTTCGAGCTTCGGCCTCGGTACTGCGTCCTCCATCACTTTTGTAAACAAGGTCATGACTCACGAAATCATAATGACACGATTGCCGCGAGTTCATTCCCCACCCGTAGCGTGGTTTGTTTCAAGAATGTCACGTTAATACTGGTGTGTTAAAATTCAACTTCCACCTCAGTGCTGAATGATGTCACTGAGTGGAACTTGACTGTCCTCGGCTTCCCTCGCCGTCTCTCATGTGTGACTTACATGACCGTAAGGAAAGTCTTAGTCATGCCTGTCACTGGAGATCGTAATGCCTATACTGTAGACAGGTGTTATTACAAACTTGAGACGTGTGTAACGGGTGTGAACACCCGCTGTGGACGTAACAACACCCGATGTAGACGAATGTCAACACTCGCTGTAGACGGATGTCACCATTCGCAGAAGACTGGTGGTGACTCTCGCGGCTCCTGTCTGGGAGATCAAGAGCATCAGTCCCTGCAAAAGGAGAAGTTGGAAATAGAATGAATAGGGAAGAGGAGAAGAACGATGGAAGAACAGCTGGGGGGAGAAAAGTATGAAAGAGGAAAGAGGAAGAGGAAGACAAAAAGGAGGAGGAAGAGAAGGAGGAGGAGCAGGGAGGAAGAGTAAGAGGGTTGCACTAGGTCGATACTCCTGCTCTGAGTCTCCGGCTTCTGGCAATTACCAGCGAGTGTGTGTTTAGGGAAGCCGAATAATGGTTTTAGATGAAGTGTAATATGTGGTGGGCTCAGGTGTGTGTGTGTGTGTGTGTGTGTGTGTGTGTGTGTGTGTGGGTGTGTGTGTGTGTGTGTATGTGTGTGTGTGGGTGTGGGTGTGTGTGTTGTACTCACCTAATTGTACTCACCTAATTGTTGTTGCAGGGGTCGAGACTCAGCTCCTGGCCCCGCCTCTTCGCTGTCCGCTACTGGGTCTCTGCTCTCCCAGCTCCATGAGCTTTATCATACCTTATCTTATAACTATGTATGGTTCCCGCCTCCACTATATCGTTCGCTAGACTATTCCACTTCCTGACTACTCTGTGGCTGAAGAAATGCTTCCTAACATCCCTTTGACTCATCTGAGTCTTCAGCTTCCAGTTGTGTCCCCTTGTTTCTGTGTTCCTTCTCTGGAACATCCTGTCACTATCTACCTTGTCGATTCCCCGCAGTATTTTGTATGTCGTTATCATGTATCCTCTAACCCTTCTATCCTCCAGTGTTGTTAGTCCTATTTCCCTCAACCTTTCTTCATAGGACAGTCCCCTGAGTTGTGGAACTAGTCTTGTCGCAAACCTTTGCACTTTCTCTAATTTCTTGACGTGCTTGACCAGGTGTGGGTTCCAGATTGGAGATGCATACTCTAGTATGGGCCTGACGTACACGGTGTACAGTGTCTTGAACGACTCTTTGTTAAGGTAACGGAACGCTAATCTTAGGTTTGCCAGTCGCCCATATGCTGCCGCAGTTATCTGGTTGATGTGTGTTTCCGGAGACGTGCTTGGCGTTATACTCACCCCAAGGTCTTTCTCCTTTGTCGAGGTTTGTAGCCTTTGTCCACCTAGCCTGTACTCTGTCTGCGGTCTTCTTTGCCCTTCTCCGATCTTCATAACTTTGCATTTGGTGGGGTTAAATTCGAGAAGCCAGTTGCTAGACCAGATGTCAAGCTTGTCCAGGTTTCTTTGAAGTCCTGCTTGGTCCTCATCCGATGTGATTCTCCTCGTTAATTTCACATCATCTGCGAACAGAGACACTTCTGAGTCTATCCCATCTGTCATGTCATTTACATATACCAAGAATAACACTGGTCCTAGGACTGACCCCTGCGGAACGCCGCTCGTCACAGGTGCCCACTGTGATACCTCATCACGCACCATGACCCGTTGTTGCCTCTCTGTGAGGTATTCCCTGATCCATTCCAGTGCCCTTCCTGTTATACGTGCTGTGTGTGTGTGTGTGTGTGTGTGTGTGTGTGTGTGTGTGTGTGTGTTTGGGTGGTTGGGTTATTGGTCGAGACTTAGCTTCTAGTATCGTCTCTTAACCTCAAAATTCGCTCCCGTATACCTGTTCCTGACCTTCTATAGGTCCTTCCATGCCTATTCTTGAGACTATGTATGGGTCTGCCTTCACTACCCCTTTAAGCTACTCCATTTGTTTACCAGCCTAAGACTGACAAAAAAGTTTTCCTAACATCCTTGGAGCTCATGTGTGTTTAGCCCTCTCGCCCCTGCCCCTCGCATTTCCAACACTCTCTATTATGGTCTAAAATACAGACAAGGTGAAGTAGAATCCAATGTAGTTACAGTTAAATTTTACTGAAAACGTTTCGTCCACAGAGGACGAAACCTGAGAACTTTATATGTCGTTGTCGTGTCTCCCATGGTCCTTCTCTCTGAAATGAATAGTGGCAGAAGAACACTCGTACGTTCAATTATGACATACTATATTAAAGGAAAGGAAAAGTTTATCCACGAGTGGCTTCATCTGGACCTCACTGGGACTGATAAAGCTTCATTTTCGTTATTTTGTCATGGAAGTCGTAAGGCAGGAATGCCTTTCATTATATCCGCGCTGGTTTATCTGCAATGACGTCCTCATTATATCCTCTCCAGCAGTTTACACTCATTTCATTGATACTGACCTGAAATTAAACGCTCTTGCCTTGTCTTCTGCTGTTATGTAGACACTACACTTGCTGTTTGTAACTATCCTGTATCCAGGTACCTTTCATAATATAGTCTTAATAGGTTTGCTCAATTCTTTCTCCCCTTGTTTTTGTCCTGTTATGGGTGTATTACCAGGTACCATAGTTTGTGTGGTATCTAGTTCTACTAACAGTTCCATCACTTCTCCTACGACGATAAGATGCTCTCTTGTGTCATCTGAGATTTAAGTTTTTTTTAAATTATATTTCAATATATTATATTAATATTTCAAGTTATTGTATATTATATAGGTTTGTTCATTATAAATCTGTGTATTTATTCTATGCAACCTTCATGTAAAAAAAAAACTGAAAATAGGAATGAAAGTCCCAATGAAATATCTTGTGATTCTAATAATCTATTTTCACTAACAATTTTTATATTTTTCATCCAATCAGCATTTTCTTGCTTCAGGGATCTGCCAGCCACTCGGCTTCAGGGATCTGCCAGCCACTCGGCTTCAGGGATCTGCCAGCCACTCGGCTTCAGGGATCTGCCAGCCACTAGGCCTCAGGGATCTGCCAGCCACTCGGCCTCAGGTATCTGCCAGCCACTCGGCCTCAGGAATCTGCCAGCCACTCGGCCTCAGGGATCTGCCAGCCACTCGGCCACTCCCTCCTCGCTGAAGTAACACTCCGCAACACATTGGGCAGTTTTACAGCTACGGGATTCATGACTACGCAATAAATCCCTCGATGGTTCCTGGGCAATTTTACAATGAATTCGGAAAACTGTTGCGCTGGAGCCCACGCAACGCAAAAGTTAAATTTAATAAAGTTTTATGAATGGGTGTGGGGGCAGGGAAAGAGTAGCTTGACATCTATTCATTTTTTTTGTTTCGTGCTCTGTGAATGTGGTGATACACAGCGTCTATAATACGTCGAGGGGGATTGAGAGGTTACGTATTAACTTTAACGACACTTGTCGAAACGTAGATAAAGGTTGAGAATTAGCAGTCTGACAGAGATCGAAAAAAAAATGGAGTCATTTTTTTTCGTGTTTTAATGCCTGACGGAAAATTTGTAATCTTTTTACGTGTAGTCATTTGTCAGTCCAACACGCTAGCAGTCAACAGGGAATACAAAACAATATATAAAATCTAAAGCTTTTTTCCACACATGGTAATCCAGGGGAAACACGACTGTTAGTGCGGCACCTCTAGCCAATGGCTCTTGTTGTGTGTGTTGGTCTCTGCTGTGTTTGTCTGCCTAACTTCTCAATACGTCTGAGTATCTTAATAAATGGTTCAGTGAAGCAACAAGTTGATAAATTAGACACATGTGCAACACATGGGTATCTTTATTGTGGAAACGTTTCGCCCCACACAGTGGCTTCATCAGTCCGATACACAGAAAAACAGTGAAAATCAGGAGATTGAGGCAACATTGGTCAACAACCAAAATGCTTCCGAGACCAGAGTAGCAATTTCCAACTAATTTTAGGTCACTGATAATGAATATCATGGTTAAAATTGTTTGTTAGGTCTACTTTTTAATATAGACCTACGTGTCACAACAGGTTGCAACAGGCTTGTGGCAGTGTGTTTCTTACCGCACTCACAGTCTCACTGACCTTCATTATTGTTCCAGCAGTCATACAAGGTGCTTGTATTATAATGATAAATTTATGAATAAATTTTTAGTTTATCTTCTAATTGTTTGTTGTTTTCTTCTTTCAGATGCCTCGTGAATAGTCCAGACAACTGCTACATTTGTGGTGAGGTGACCTTTGCATCACAGAACCGCCGTATAACTGCTATGGTTAGAAAGGCATATCACCTATATTTTGGATGCAAGATTGGTGACCAGGATAAGAACTGAGCTCCACACATATGCTGCAATAATTGTGCTACTAACCTTCTCCAATGATTAAACAGGAAGAGGAAAGGAATGCCTTTTGCTGTGCCAATGACATGGTGGGAGCCAACAGACTATATCAACAATTGTTATTTCTGCATGGTACCTCTAGTACAAAAGGGCTGGTCAAAAGAACAGGGGTCCATTGAATATCTAAATATTCCATCAGTTATTCGCCCAGTTCCACATGTCTACCTGTTCCTTATGCACTAACTTCGGTATCCTTCGAGTCAGATGAAGAAAGTACTGGATTACACAGTGACCGAAACTTTGATGAAGAATACTCCACTAGGCCACACCTCATAACAAAAGGGGAACTCCATGACCTTGTCAGGGATCTGCAACTACCCAAAAATAAGGCAGAGCTGCTGGGCTCTCGTCTTCAACAGTGGAATCTCGTAGCAGCTGATGTGAAGATTTCAAAATTTCGTGACCGTCAGCAGCAGTTCAACGATTTCTTCATAATGGAAGGTGATTTAGTGGCTGCAACAATATTTATGGTCTGATGAAAGTACTTGGCATCGACTACGAAACCAGTCACTGGAGGCTGTTCATAGATTCATCAAAAGCGAGTCTGAGAGGTGTCTTGCTGCATAACGGCAATAGTAGACCATCAGTTCCTGTGGGCTATGCAACATATATGAAAGAAGCTTATGAGAATATAAAGCTATGTTGCAATGCATGAAATATGATGAACATCAATGGCAGCTCTGTGGTGACTTAAAGGTTGCTGCTCTTGTGATGGGCTTGCAGGGCGGACACACCAAGTACTGCTGATTTCTATGTGAATGGGACAGTCGTGCAAGAGGTTCCCACTACATCAGGAGAGACTGGCCACCTCGTCAATCATTGGAGTCTAGGATGAACAATGTTCAACATTCACCTCTCATTGAACTAAACAAAATGTTGCTACCACCACTACACATAAAACTGGGGCTCATGAAAAACTTTGTAAAAGCTATGGTCAAATCCGGTCAGGGATTCAAGTATTTAACATCAAAATTCCCCTCACTGAGCGACGCTAAGATAAGAGAGGGAGTCTTCAATTGTCCTCAGATTCGAGAGCTTCTTAAAGATGGTGACTTTGAATCAGACCTTCATGGGGAGGAGAAAGCTGCTTGGGAAGCATTCAAGTTAGTGGCGAAGGGATTTCTGGGAAACAGAAGGGAAGGCAACTATGAAGAATTGGTGGAAAACCTCATCAAGGCTTACAAGAACATGGGATGTAACATGTCACTTAAAATCCACTTTTTGGACTCACATTTAGACTTTTTTCCAGCGAAATGTGGGACAATTAGTGACGAACATGGTGAAAGGTTTCACCAAGATATTTCAACCATGAAAAAAATGGTACCAGGGCAAATGGTGCACAAGAATCCTTGCAGACTATTGCTGGACATTGGCAAGAGATAATTCTTCAGCCCACTATAAGCGTCAAGCAAAAAGGCAGACAGTAGGTACGGATTAGAGTTTAAAACATACTAACACATTGTACGTTATAATAAAATAATCAAATATTACATGTCTCGTATCTTTAAACCTATAGCCAATAAGCATTTTTCAAGGTGATATTTGGATTCAGGACATGAAAATACATAAGAATTAACTAATCTCATTTAAGAAGCATACAACTTTTCAAAAATTGTTGACCAGTGAATCAGGCCCTCAGCCTGGAGTCGATGTAATCATTCCAACAAATCTGATGGAGTCGATGTAATCATTCCAACAAACCTGATGGAGTCGATGTAATCATTCCAACAAATCTGATGGAGTCGATGTAATCATTCCAACAAATCTGATGGAGTCGATGTAATCATTCCAACAAATCTGATGGAGTCGATGTAATCATTCCAACAAATCTTATGGAGTCGATGTAATCATTCCAACAAATCTGATGGAGTCGATGTAATCATTCCAACAAATCTGATGGAGTCGATGTAATCATTCAGATTCAAATTCAGATTATTTTATTTCTCTGTAAATATTACAATGTGTGGTTTACATTTATAAGACAATAATTACAAAGATGACCATTAGCATGCCTAACATGCCTGGGCATGCTAGGCATTTCGGGCAGACTAATACTAGTTCTTAATCTATATTACAAATTACAAATTAATACAATTTCAAATGATTAAATAGATTTACAATGGTGAGGTAGATGAGAATATTTAGATTGTAAAATTAGTATTGAGAATGGTTTAGTCTTGGCATGTTACATAGTTTCTATTAAAGCTCCAATATTGGAGTATATCAAGCAAACTTAAGACTAGTTTGAGATTTATTAGACAATAGCTATAATCGGGATTTTGTGTTTACTGTTCTTTGGGTCAGTGTAGGTGTAGATGAGGAGGATGTGTATGTGTGTGTGTGTGTGTGTGCATGAATATGTGGTTGTCATGTAGTTAGGTGATGGTGGGTGTGTTAGTGAGATAAGATGTTTTTTGATGATAGTGTTGAAAATGGTGGCTGAGTCTGCAGTTCTGGAGTTTTCAGGTAGGGAGTTCCAGATTTTAGGCCCTTTAATGTACATTGAACGTTTGTATATATTTAGCCGGACACGGGAATGTCATAGAGATTTTTGTGTCTGGTATTGTGTCTATGGGTCCTGTCACAACTATCAAGAAAGCGTTTTAGTTCAGGGTTAATATTGGAATTTATGGTTCTGTACATGTAGGTTGCACAGTAGTAAGTGTGGATGTTCTGTACAGTGAGTAAATTTAGGTCTTTGAAGAGTGGGGGGTGTTGCCTGGGATTGGATTGCGTGATAATTCTTACTGCGGCTTTTTGTTGAGTTAATATTGGTTTTAGGTGAGTTGTTGCTGTTGATCCCCAAGCACATATGGCATAGGTGAGGTAGGGATAGATGAGTGAATAGTATAGTGTGAGTAGGGCTGATTGCGGTACATAGTAACGTATATTAGAGAGGATCCCAACCGTTTTGGATACGTTTTTTTGCTATGTGTTTGATATGGGTGCTGAAATTCAGATTGTTCTCCAGGTGTAGGCCCAGGAATTTGCCCTTATTGTGTTTAGCAATAGGAGTGTTGTCAATCATTATGTTCAGTTGTGCAACACCTGATGGAGTCGATGTAATCAGTCCAACAAACCTGATGGACCGATTACATCGACACCAGGCTGAGGGACTGATTACCTCAATTTCCTTCTGATGCTCACTATTCTTCTTTGTATTGGACTGATGAAGCCACTGTGTGGCGAAACGTTTCCACAATAAAGATACCCGAGTGTTGCACATGTATCTAATTTATAAACGTAGTCTAAGTCTGTTAGCTCTGAAACAGTTCTTCTGACAAGCGTCTGTGTTTATGAGTAAACTTGGGGAGTACGGCTCTAGCCTCCCGACCATCTTTCTATTATTCACTGACAGTCGTTTATTGCCACTTACTCTGAGTTCATCTGTGCTTAGTTTTAAAGTTTCTTAACATATTTCATACTCGAGTATCAGTCTCAAATATGTAATATACAGATTCCTTAGTGATATTATTATTCTTATTATTCTTATTCTTATTATTATTATTATTATTATTATTATTATTATTATTATTATTATTATTATTATTATTATTATCATCATCATCATGATGGGAAGCGCTAAACCCTGCTTAGTGATATATCATACAGGTTACTGAAAGCTGTTCTTACACACACAAACTGCTCATGTTTTCCAGTTTCTGTCATCTTGAGAAAATATTTTCTTTACAGTGAACTCGAAGACACATTTGCTGGGCCATTCTTGCAGTTTATTGAAGTCCTTTGTAGTTTCTTGCAGTCATTTGTCGTTTGTTTTTTCATTAACTTCGCCTCGTTCCTGTGTGTGTGTGTGTGTGTGGAACGTTTATATCCATTATATATATCCATCACATATTTAGCCCATTATATTTCTTGTTCTTTATGCCTTTTGTTGCTTTTAAATTCTGTTTGTTACATTATTTTCATAGTTACATATTTCCAGGTGTCAGGAGCCTGTGTGGACCTGCGGGTCATTAAGTGCGTTTCAAGAGTGTGTCGGTTACCGCCTGATCAAGAACCAAAGGCACAATACCGTGACTGGAACAATACCGTGACTGGAACAATACCGTGACTGGAACAATACCGTGACTGGAACAATACACAGATAACCCACACATAGTAGAGAGAGGTTTACCAAGACGTTTCGGTCCGACTTGGACCATTAACAAGTCGGACAGAAACATCGTCATAAGCATCTCTCTCTCCTGTGTGCGGGTTATTTGCGTATTGCCTGAAAGATTATTGCTGAAGGTCAAGCTTCTTGTTTTCCGTGTCTTGACTTCAGGTTCAGGCGAGGATCAACATTTACCCAACAGTAGGAATTACTAGGAATTTTTTTCAGGGAAAGACCTTCATTTTACGACGTCTCAGCCACAGTGTGGGAGGATGGACTTTGTCAAGTACCAGACAAAGGTCTTTCCCCTGCTTAAAGAGTCTTCAAGTTATTACTTGTTGGCCATCTGTGAGCACCACACGCGACTCCACTGTGAAATATGTTTGACCAGCCTAGTTCCTCGACGCCCGTGTGCGTGAAATTGGTGGAGAGAAATTCCTGGGAAGACATCTCTTTTATTTTCTCTGAGTACTCTGTTGTTTACTCTTCATTATTCCCATGTTGTAATTTTTCTTTTACGCTCGTCTGCTCTGCCTGTTTCTACGTTTCCTACGTGCATTGTTCATTTGCCTTTTGATTTTATTTCTCGGTCCAATACGCAGACAAGCACGAGGTATACGGGAAGGTTCATACATGACAGACATCAATGATTCTCATTCCAATCGTTAGAGAGAGAGAGAGACAGAACACACATCAATGATTCTCATTTGATTATGTGAAGACACACTGGACAGACAATGGTTCTCAATCCATTACATAAAGACACACAAAACAGACATCAATGGTTCTCAGTCCATTACGTGAAGACACACACAGGAGAGACGTCAAAAATTCTGTTTTCAAGATTTATTTTCACTCATATATGTGTATATTTGTTGCGAATGTGTTACTGTCGTGTGAATCTTGACTGTTGTATACGTTAAGTCTTGTATATATGTGTGTATGTTACCTGTTTGGTAAATACTTTCTAGTCAACCTGTTAATTAGGCGGCAGATAAGGTAATTACGCCCCTATTCACCATAAACATTCGTATCAGTATTGAAAAACACTAACCTTAAACGACCCAGAAATAACAGAAAAACTGAAAACGGAAGACGCTGCACCACCCGTAGTTAACATGAAAAAAAAATGAAAATTTGGGCGTTCAATTTCAACACTTCAGTAATAGATGAGTGCACAGTGTGGAGGGCGGTGAGTCGAAGTTATGCTCATGGTTTTATACTCTGAATTTTGTATTAGAATACATAGATTTCCAGGTAATTTCGCCAGAGGACTCGTGCATATGAGAGCACAGAGTGGAGAGGCCCCTGGCCAGTCATCTCCGCTGATCGACGTCGGAACCTGCCTTGCCAGAGGCTCTGGTGCAGTCAGAGCCTCGTCAGTAGCGACAAAGGTGGAGGAGGTGCTGTTGTTGCTACTGTTGCTGCTACTAAGGCTGACACTGCTATATTGCTGCTGCTGATACTACTATACAGCTGCTGCTGATACTACTATACAGCTGCTGCTGATACTACTATACAGCTGCTGCTGATACTACTATACAGCTGCTGCTGATACTACTATACAGCTGCTGCTGATACTACTATACAGCTGCTGCTGATACTACTATACAGCTGCTGCTGATACTACTATACAGCTGCTGCTGATACTACTATACAGCTGCTGCTGATACTACTATACAGCTGCTGCTGATACTACTATACAGCTGCTGCTGATACTACTATACAGCTGCTGCTGATACTACTATACAGCTGCTGCTATACTGACTATACAGCTGCTGCTGATACTACTATACAGCTGCTGCTGATACTACTATACAGCTGCTGCTGATACTACTATACAGCTGCTGCTGATACTACTATACAGCTGCTGCTGATACTACTATACAGCTGCTGCTGATACTACTATACAGCTGCTGCTGATACTACTATACAGCTGCTGCTGATACTACTATATACAGCTGCTGCTGATATACATACTCTGTGACTACTATCAGCTGCTGCTGATACTACTATACAGCTGCTGCTGATACTACTATACAGCTGCTGCTGATACTACTATTACAGCTGCTGCTGATACTACTATACAGCTGCTGCTGATACTACTATACAGCTGCTGCTGATACTACTATACAGCTGCTGCTGATACTACTATACAGCTGCTGCTGATACTACTATACAGCTGCTGCTGATACTACTATACAGCTGCTGCTGATACTACTATACAGCTGCTGCTGATACTACTATACAAGCTTGCTAAGCTACTATACAGCTGCTGCTGATACTACTATACAGCTGCTGCTGATACTACTATACAGCTGCTGCTGATACTACTATACAGCTGCTACTGATACTACTACTACCACTACTACTACTATTGATACTACTATTACTACTGCTGCTGCTACTGCTACTGCTACTACTACTACTACTACTACTACTACTACTACTACTACTACTCTTACTACGGTCCTTAATACTTCTTCCCCTTGCTTCTTCCCTTTCTTTTTCCCCCGTTTTCTTTTCCCCTTTTTCCTTCTTTACCCTCTTCTCCCCTTCTTCCTTTTCGTTTTACTTCCTCCTTTCCCTTATCTTACTTTTGCAAAGTAGCAACACTGTAATCCTCCTCTTCCTCTTCTGCCTCCTTATCTTATCTTACAGGAGTCTTACATAGACTTTATCTTACAGCAGTCTTACATAGACTTTATCTTACAGGAGTCATACATAGATCTTATCTTACAGGAGTCTTACATAGACTTTATCTTACAGGAGTCTTACATAGACTTTATCTTACAGGAGTCTTACATAGACTTTATCTTACAGGAGTCATACATAGATCTTATCTTACAGGAGTCTTACATAGACTTTATCTTACAGGAGTCTTATATAGATCTTATCTTACAGGAGTCTTACATAGACCTTATCTTACAGGAGTCTTATGTAAGAAATGCTTTTTCAAAAACACTGAGAGGAGTTTAAAAGAAGTTGTGCACTTCATCACACCAGTACACGATGATGTCAGGATACATCACAGTGTGGTGATGTCAGGATACATCACAGTGTGGTGATGTCAGGATACATCACAGTGTGGTGATGTCAGGATACATCACAGTGTGGTGATGTCAGGATACATCACAGTGTGGTGATGTCAGGATACATCACAGTGTGGTGATGTCAGGATACATCACAGTGTGGTGATGTCATGATACATCACAGTGTAGTGATGTCAGGATACATCACAGTGTGGTGATGTCAGGATACATCATAGTGTGATGATGTCAGGATACATCACAGTGTGATGATGTCAGGATACATCACAGTGTGGTGATGTCAGGATACAGCACAGTGTGGTGATGTCAGGATACTGCACAGTATAGTGATATCAGGATACAGCACAGTGTGATGATGCCAGGATACTGCACAGTGTGATGATGTCAGGATACATCACAGTGTGGTGATGTCAGGATACAGCACAGTGTAGTGATGTCAGGATACATCGCAATGTAGTGATGTCAGGATACATCACAGTGTGATGATGCCAGGATACTGCACAGTGTAGTGATATCAGGATACAGCACAGTGTGATGATGCCAGGATACTGCACAGTATAGTGATATCAGGATACAGCACAGTGTAGTGATGTCAGAATACAGCACAGTGTGATTTCATTCATTTCCTGGTTGCACAAACACCACGTCAAGGCTGGTGTTCAACTGGGGAAGAATGAAGTTAATCTCATACATACAAGTGCCCCGTGGCCTGGTGCTAAAGCTCTCGCTTCACACGGCGAAAGTCTGAGTTCGATTCCCAACGAGGGGTAGAAACATTGGGCGTGTTTCTTTACACCGGTTGTCTATGTTCACCCATTAGTAAAATGGGTACCTGGGTGCTAGTCGATTGGTGTGGGTCGCATCCTGGGACTAAACTGGCCTAATTTGACCGAAATGCTCTGTATAACAAGGGGCTTTCTATATAGTAGGATGTCATTGATGTCAGCTAGGCCTGTATACCTTGTACTTGTAGTAAATAAAGATATTATTTTAGCTTACCTTCCCTCGCATGCGACCAGCGCTAGGAGGAACCAGCGCTTAGCGCTGTGCCATGGCAGTGTGCTTGCTGCTTAGGGGTTTGGTCTGGTTCCTCTAGAGGCTGGCGAGTCCTGGGTTCGATTCCTGTTGTGATCTTGGAAAAGGATGGATGTAAATGATTCTGTCGGACTTATTTGGATTATAAAATGGCCATCAGCGCCTCAGAAGCTTGAAGCATACATGGGATAAGCTTGAGTCATGCAGGGGATAAGCTTAAGTCATTCACGAGGGAGGTAAGCTTGAATCATACAGGGGGAAGGCTTGAATCATACAGGGGGTAAGTTTGAATCATTCAGGGGGTAGGCTTGAATCTTGCATACGATAGCCTTGAGTCATACATGGGGTAAGCTTGAATCATGCTCACATGGGGTAAGCTTGAATCCTGCTCACATGGGGTAAGCTTGAATCATGCTTACATGGGATAAGTTTGAATCATGCTCACATGGGGTAAGCTTGAATCATACTCACATGGGGTAAGCTTGAATCATGCTCACATGGGGTAAGCTTGAATCATGCTTACATGGGATAAGTTTGAATCATGCTCACATGGGGTAAGCTTGAATCATACTCACATGGGGTAAGCTTGAATCATGCTCACATGGGGTAAGCTTGAATCATGCTCACATGGGGTAAGCTTGAATCATGCTTACATGGGATAAGCTTGAATCATGCTCACATGGGGTAAGCTTGAATCATGCTCACATGGGGTAAGCTTGAATCATGCTCACATGGGGTAAGCTTAACTCACAACAGTATGTTTTGGGAAGACCAACTTCAGATCTCTCTCCAGTTACTGGCTGGCGGTACGAGCTGTCAAAATTCCAGTTTCTTTTGTATTATTTTCCTTGTTTCTGGTTTAGACAGAACTCTCGTTTATACATCAGTTTATGATTACCCGTGACAGACGTTCGAGGCAGCTGCCCCCTGTTTGACGCGCGCTCAGCGTCGTATTGACGCTCTGCGACACACGCTTTATTGAAACTGCGACGCATCGAGATAGTATTGATTTGCGAAGGACCTGAAAAGTATTTGCCAGTAGGCCTGCTGCAGCATTTCCCCCATTCTAATGTACTTATACGTTAGGACGCTCTAGACAGGATAAATACATGAGTGAGATGGGTTGGATTTGAATGGTGGTACTTGCAAATGAATTAATATGGGTATCAAAGCAAGTATTTTTATTTAGAGCGTTTGGGTTTGATAAGGACATGACTAGTATGGGCCAATAGGCCTGTTGCAGTGTTCCTCCATTCGCATGTTCTTAGGTGCCTTGATGTCTGTGAAGGTATCGTCAGTAAGGAAGCTAGAGTCAGCTCCTCGCTCTTCATGGGATCAATTCTGATTGCCTCGCACCTCCCAGGTGCTCTTTGACCTATACTAGTCTAGTAATTCTTCATGATCCTATTATTATTTTAAGACTAAGCAGGAAGGAAATACTGGTGGAAGCTTAGACTTCCCTCCGATAAACCCGTGTGCGGTCATTCAGTGCAAAGAGTAATAAAGGCTCGATCCTCCGTCCCATAACTACACCGGAGAGAATTTCGCAAAACTGATGGATTTGCTTGTGATACCATGGGTGGTATGGAACCTAAAAATAAATGAGGTGAGGGTCGAGGTGGTGGAGATGACAACTCTGGACATGCAATTTACAAGACGTACGGAGAGACCGACCACTGTTCTCACCACAACAGTCAGCTGGCAACCATCCTTCTCCTCTACACATTTGATATAAAAATGTACACATTTACAAATCTTGTACATCTTTGTTTCCTAATATAAATAATTGCAGTGAATATATATATATATATATATATATATATATATATATATATATATATATATATATATATATATATGTGTGTGTGTGTGTGTACGCAATAATTTCGGAAAAATCATTCTGAACACACACACACACACACACACACACACACACACACACACACACATATATATATATATATATATATATATATATATATATATATATATATATATATATATATATATATATATAGTCGTGCTGAATAGGTAAAATTGGTCAGTTAACAAGAACTCATTTAAAATTAAGTCCTTTCTAAATTTTCTCTTATACGTTTAAATATATTTTTTTTCACTTATGTTAATGTAAAAATTAATAATTTTGTTCCAAAATAGCCTTAAAAAACTTACCTAATCTTATTATAACAAGCGCAATTTAATTTAGCCTAATCCAACTAAATATATTTTAAATAAGTTTTTAGTAATTTAATAATAAACACATGAACCATATATTTTTCGTTAGGTTCACAATGATATTTGTGAAATTATTGCATAAACAAATTTTCGCTTGCCTTATTCGGCAAGACATGCGTTAATATTTAAGCCAAAATATATTTTATATTTATATATAACAGTGTCTTTAGGTATTTCACTCTACTGTATGTTGTTGTGGCCTCGTGAGCAACATTATAGCGACATATCTAGCAGAAACAAGCTGCTGCACGGCACTGCTGCTGCATGGCACTGCTTCTGCTGCACGGCACTGCTGCTGCTGCACGGCACTGCTGCTGCACGGCGCTATTGTTGCTGTTTGACGCTACTGATGTTGCTCACAATAGTAACTACCGCTGGAACATCTTAATTGACCAGGTATATAAGTAGTGTATACAAGCTAAATGTGGCAACAACGTACACAACTGTGTACGTGTAAATTACTGTGCAAGAGCTTAACTTAAACAACTGTCTACATGAAATCCGTGTATGTAAATGTCGCTGTGTGCGTGTGTCGTGTGCGTGAACATGACTTAATACAACGAGATACTCACTTGTATTATTATGTATAGACGTCATTTCAGCGTAAAATACAACCATAGCAATGTATCTGGTATGCATTAGCTTCTGGTGTAGTGTAAATGTATTATGCGTTGCATTTGCGCGAAATGATAACAGCACTGAAAGGAAACGCTGGAAAATACATGGGGTGAAATTGCGTAAAGGGAGATAAGAGGTTCTGAAAGAGCGGAAGGATGAGGAAAAGGAGGAGGAAGAGGAGGAGAACGAAGAGCAGCAGTATCAAATGCACATTGGGGTATACAAAAGCCGCTGGCAGAGAGCATCAGGCCTGAGCTTCGCCAGACTCCTGGTAGCTGGGGATAGTTACTACATTATATTAAGAACTCAACTGATAAGAACGCATACTGGTGCCAATGACGTCAAATAATTCAGTTTAAAAACTGTATGTTCAACGCTTACTCCTATGATTTGTTTCCATGTTGCTTTTATGTTCCAGCGAGTGTACACTTCCCAACGAGTGTACACTTCCCAGCGAGTGTACACTTCTGAGCGAGTGTACACTTCCCAGCGAGTGTACACTTCTCAGCGAGTGTACACTTCTGAGCGAGTGTACACTTCTGAGCGAGTGTACACTTCCCAGCGAGTGTACACTTCTGAGCGAGTGTACACTTCTCAGCGAGTGGACACTTCCCAGCGAGTGGACACTTCTCAGCGAGTGGACACTTCTCAGCGAGTGGACACTTCCCATCGAGTGTACACTTCTCAGCGAGTGTACACTTCCCAGCGAGTGTACACTTCCTACCGAGTGTACACTTCTCAGCGAGTGGACACTTCTCAGAGTGTGTACACTTCTGAGCGAGTGTACACTTCTCAGCGAGTGTACACTTCTGAGCGAGTGTACACTTCCCAGCGAGTGTACACTTCTCAGCGAGTGGACACTTCTGAGCGAGTGTACACTTCCCAGCGAGTGTACACTTCTCAGCGAGTGGACACTTCTCAGAGTGTGTACACTTCTCAAAGAGTGGACACTTCCCAGCGAGTGTACACTTCTCAGCGAGTGGACACTTCTCAGAGTGTGTACACTTCTGAGCGAGTGTACACTTCTGAGCGAGTGTACACTTCTGAGCGAGTGTACACTTCTCAGCGAGTGTACACTTCTCAGCGAGTGTACACTTCTCAGCGAGTGGACACTTCTCAGAGAGTGTACACTTCTCAACGAATGGACTCGTCTCAGAGTGTACACTTCTCAGAGAGTGTACACTTCTCAGCGAGTGGACACTTCTCAACGAATGGACTCGTCTCAGAGTGTACACTTCTCAGAGAGTGTACACTTCTCAGCGAGTGGACACTTCTCAGAGAGTGTACACTTCTCAACGAATGGACTCGTCTCAGAGAGTGTACACTTCTCAGAGAGTGTACACTTCTCAGAGAGTGTACACTTCTCAGAGAGTGTACACTTCTGAGCGAGTGTACACTTCTGAGCGAGTGTACACTTCCCAGCGAGTGTACACTTCCCAGCGAGTGTACACTTCTCAGCGAGTGGACACTTCTGAGCGAGTGTACACTTCCCAGCGAGTGTACACTTCCCAGCGAGTGTACACTTCCCAGCGAGTGTACACTTCCCAGCGAGTGTACACTTCCCAGCGAGTGTACACTTCCCAGCGAGTGTACACTTCTCAGCGAGTGTACACTTCTCAGAGAGTGTACACTTCTCAGAGAGTGTACACTTCTGAGCGAGTGTACACTTCTGAGCGAGTGTACACTTCTGAGCGAGTGGACACTTCTCAGCGAGTGTACACTTCTCAGCGAGTGTACACTTCTCAGAGAGTGGACACTTCTCAACGAATGGACTCGTCTCAGAGAGTGTACACTTCTCAGAGAGTGGACACTTCTCAGCGAGTGTACACTTCTCAGCGAGTGTACACTTCTCAGAGAGTGGACACTTCTCAACGAATGGACTCGTCTCAGAGAGTGTACACTTCTCAGAGAGTGTACACTTCTCAGCGAGTGTACACTTCTCAGAGAGTGTACACTTCTCAGAGAGTGTACACTTCTCAGAGAGTGTACACTTCTGAGCGAGTGTACACTTCTCAACGAATGGACACTTCTCAGAGAGTGTACACTTCTCAACGAATGGACACTTCTCAACGAATGGACACTTCTCAGAGAGTGGACACTTCTCAGAGAGTGGACACTTCTCAGAGAGTGGACACTTCTCAGAGAGTGTTCACTTCTCAGAGAGTGGACACTTCTCAGAGAGTGTTCACTTCTCAGAGAGTGTACACTTCTCAACGAGTGTACACTTCTCAGAGAGTGTACACTTCTCAGAGAGTGGACACTTCTCAGAGAGTGTACACTTCTCAACGAATGGACACTTCTCAGAGAGTGTTCACTTCTCAGAGAGTGGACACTTCTCAGAGAGTGTACACTTCTCAACGAATGGACACTTCTCAGAGAGTGTACACTTCTCAGAGAGTGTTCACTTCTCAGAGAGTGTACACGTCTCAACGAATGGACACTTCTCAGAGAGTGTTCACTTCTCAGAGAGTGTTCACTTCTCAGAGAGTGGACACTTCTCAACGAATGGACACTTCTCAGAGAGTGTTCACTTCTCAGAGAGTGTTCACTTCTCAGAGAGTGGACACTTCTCAACGAATGGACACTTCTCAGAGAGTGTTCACTTCTCAGAGAGTGTTCACTTCTCAGAGAGTGTACACTTCTCAGAGAGTGGACACTTCTCAGAGAGTGTTCACTTCTCAGAGAGTGTACACTTCTCAGAGAGTGGACACTTCTCAGAGAGTGTTCACTTCTCAGAGAGTGTTCACTTCTCAGAGAGTGTTCACTTCTCAGAGAGTGGACACTTCTCAGAGAGTGTTCACTTCTCAGAGAGTGGACACTTCTCAGAGAGTGTACACTTCTCAACGAATGGACACTTCTCAGAGAGTGGACACTTCTCAGAGAGTGGACAAATCTCAGAGAGTGGACACTTCTCAGAGAGTGTTCACTTCTCAGAGAGTGGACACTTCTCAGAGAGTGCACACTTGTCAGCGAGTGTACACTTCTCAGAGAGTGGACACTTCTCAGAGAGTGGACACTTCTCAGAGAGTGTACACTTCTCAGAGAGTGTACACTTCTCAGAGAGTGTACACTTCTCAGAGAGTGTACACTTCTCAGAGAGTGTACACTTCTCATAGAGTGTACACTTCTCAGAGAGTGGACACTTCTCAGAGAGTGGACACTTGTCTCATACAAGGTTCCCTGGACTTTTTCCTCTATCTCAGTGTATCTCTTATCTCATATCTCACATAAACAAGTGAATGAAATATAAAAATGCCCCTTGGCCCTTACTCTCATTCATCCGTTACTTTCCCTCTTACCTCCATTTCCTCCCATTCCCTCTCCATCTTTCTATTATCCCTCTTCCTATTTCTCTTTCGTCCTGTCCAGAAATTTATCCAGTGCCTCTTTGGCCTCAGACTTCAACTTCAGGCTAAGTGACTGACCACTGAGAGATTTAACATCGTCTTCGATCACCAGGCGAAACGTTTTTGGCAATAAGTATACATAAGTATTGTACAATTACCTTAATCACATCATAAATGGGAGAGTGGGATACCGCAGTGATGGGTACTAGAACCGTTACTGTTCGTAGTATACATGAACGATTTACCAGAGGGTAAGAGTAGCGCTGACACCTAGTATGGCATAGAAGGAGAGAAGCTGATTGTATCAGTGACAAGGGCCTGAGGGTAAAGATAACACCAAGCATATCCCCAGAAATTCGAATAAGAAATCTGTCAGCTGCACATGCAAGATTACCAAATCTCAGAAGAGCTTTCAGTAACTTGGATAAAAATGGTTTCATACCCTTACGACATGTGTTAGGTCAGTCAGTGAATACTCTGGCCCAGGGTGGAGCCACACCCGCTCAACGACGTGAAGAAGCTCTGAAAAATCCAAAGACTAGAAACTAAGCTGGTACTAGAACTAAATGGAATAAGCCGTAAGGAGAGATTGAAGGAACTGAACCTGACGACCTTGGCGGTGAGAAGAACAAGGAGAGACATGATTAGGACATTCAAAATCTTAAGAAAAGTTGATAAGAGAGATGGGGACAGACTTAAATAAGAGGACCAGCATCAAGGGGGCACAGGTGGAAGCCGGAGACACATGAGCGTTAGGGATGTTAGGAAGTATCTTTAGAGACTCGAACCGTGGTTCATGCGGGTAGCAGGTTCATTGCAATAACCATTCAGCCATGGACCCACGTTTTAGAACCTAGCTTAACAATAACTCTATAACTCAATGAAAGTTGAATTACCTTTTCACCACACATACACAGACACACACAGGTGAAGATGATCCAGCAAGACTGAACCTAGTATTCACCTTGAGTAGTTCGGACATCGAGGATATCATGTACGAAAGGCCCCTTGGAGCTAGTGATCATGTGGTTCTGTGTTTTGATTATATAGTTGAGCTACAAGTGGAGAGGGGAGCAGGAATAAGACGGGAAAAACGAAACTACAAAAGGGGGGACTACACAGGCATGAGGAACTTCCTACAAGACGTTCAGTGGGAGAGAGAATTGGCAGGAAAAAAAGGAAAATAAATGATGGACTATGTGACAACAAAATGCAAGGAGGCAGAGGAGAGGTTTGTTCATAAGGGAAACAGAAGTAACGGGAAGACCAGAAGGAGTCCTTGGTTCACCCAAAGGTGTAGGAGGCAAAAACTAAGTGCACTAGAGAATGAAAAAAGTACAGAAGACAAAGGACCCAGGAAAATAGAGTGATTAGCCGAAGAGCCAGAAACGAAAATGCACAGGTAAGAAGGGAGGCTCAGCGACAATACGAAAATGACATAGCATCAAAAGTCAAGTCTGACCCGAAGCTGTTGTATAGCCACATCAGGAGGAAAACAACAGTTTAGGACCAGGTAATCAGGCTGAGGAAGGAAGGTGGGGAATTCACAAGAAACGACTAAGAGGTATGTGAGGAGCTCAACATGAGATTTAAAGAAGTATTTACAGTGGAGACAGGAAAGACTCCAGGAATTCAGAATAGGGAGGTACACTAACAAGTGCTGGATGAAATACTCACAACCGAGGAGGAGGTGAAGAAGCTGCTATGTGACTTGGTACCTTAAAGGCGGTGGGACCAGACAACATCTCTCCGTGAGTCCTTAGAGAGGGAGCAGAGACGCTGTGTGTGCCACTTAACAAAAATCTTCAACACATCCATTGAAACTGGGCAACTACCTGAGGTGTGGAAGATGGCAAATGTAGTCCCAATTTTTAAGATAGGAGAGAGACACGAGGCATTAAACTACAGACCAGTGTCACTGACGTGTATAGTATGCAAAGTCATGGAGAAGATCAACAGGAGGAGAGTGGTGGAGCACCTAGAAAGATACAAGGTTATAAACGACAACCAGCATGATTTCAGGGAAGGAAAATCTTGTGTCACAAACCTACTGGAGTTTTATGACAAGGTACCAGAAGACACGAGAGATAGGGGTGGATAGACTGCATTTTCTTGGACTGCAAGAAGGCCTTCGACACAGTTCCTCACAAGAGGGTAATGCAAAAGCTAGAGGATCAGGCACACGTAACAGGAAAGGCACTGCAATGAATCATAGAATATCTGACAGGGAGGCAACAACGAGTCATGGTACGTGACGAGGTGTCAGAGTGGGCACCTGTGACGAGCGGGGTTCCACAGGGGTCAGTCCTAGGACCTGTGCTGTTTTTGGTATATGCGAATGACATAACGGAATGGATAGACTCAGAAGTGTCCCTGTTTGCAGATGATGTGAAGTTAATGAGGAGAATTAAATCGGATGAGGATCAGGCAGGACTATAAAGAGACCTGGACAGGCTACAAGCCTGGTCCAGTAACTGGCTCCTTGAATTTAACCCCGCCAAATGCAAATTCATGAAGATCAGGGAAGGGCAAAGAAGACCGCAGACAGAGTATAGGCTAGGTGGCCAAAGACTGCAAACCTCACTCAAGGAAAAAGATCTTGGGGTGAGTATAATACCGAGCACATCTCCTGAGGCAAACATCAATCAGATAACTACTGCAGCATATGGGCGTCTGGCAAACCTAAGAATAGCGTTCCGATACCTCACTAAGGAATCGTTCAAGACCCTGTACACCATATACGTCTGGCCCATACTGGAGTACGCAACACCAGTTTTGAACCCACACCTGGTCAAGCACGTCAAGAAACTAGAGAAAGTGCAAAGGTTTGCAACAAGACTAGTCCCAGAGCTAAGGGGATTGTCCTACGAAGGAAGGTTAAGGGAAATCGGCCTGACGACACTGGAGGACAGGAGGGTTAGGGAAAACATGATAACGACATATAAAATACTGCGAGGAATAGATAAGGGGGACAAAGACAGGATGTTCCAGAGATGGGACACAGAAACAAGGGGTCACATTTGGAAGTTGAAGACTCCTATGAGTCAAAGGGATGTTAGGAAGTATTTCTTCAGTCATAGAGTTGACAGGAAGTGGAATAGCCTAGAAAGTGACGTAGTGGAGGCAGGAACCATAGACAGTTTTAAGACGAGGTTTAATAAAACTCATGGAGCAGGGAGAGAGAGGACCTAGTAGCAATCAGTAAAGAGGCGGAGCCAGGAGCTATGAATCGACCACTGCAACCACAAATACGTGAGTACACACACACACACACACACACACAAACACACACACACACACACACACACGCCCCCAGTGGCCTAGTGGGTAAAGCTCTTGCTTCACGCACAGAGGACCGGGTTCAATTCCCGGTGGGGCAGAAACATTTCGAAGTGTTTCCTTACATACACATACACACACATATATACAACAGGCCTAGTGTCTAATTGACATGTGCCTAGGACAAAATGGTAACTAACTAACTAACTAACACAAACAGTGAAAAACAAAGGGCAGAGGAGAGAGAAATGTCAAACATTCATGGATGAAGGCAGTCATGAGAGGAGCTGCCTAACAACCAGGATATGACGATCAATATGACCCTGTGTGGTGTTACACTGCCAGCAGTGTGTGGTGTTACACTGCCAGCAGTGTGTGGTGTTACACTGCCAGCAGTGTGTGGTGTTACACTGCCAGCAGTGTGGTGCTACACTGCTAGCAGTGTGTGGTGTTACACTGCCAGCAGTGTGTGGTGTTACACTGCCAGCAGTGTGTGGTGTTACACTGCCAGCAGTGTGTGGTGTTACACTGCCAGCAGTGTGTGGTGTTACACTGCCAGCAGTGTGTGGTGTTACACTGCCAGCAGTGTGGTGCTACACTGCTAGCAGTGTGTGGTGTTACACTGCCAGCGGGTGTGGTGTTACACTGCCAGCAGTGTGGTGTTACACTGCCAGCAGTGTGGTGCTACACTGCTAGCAGTGTGTGGTGTTACACTGCCAGCAGTGTGTGGTGTTACACTGCCAGCAGTGTGTGGTGTTACACTGCCAGCAGTGTGGTGCTACACTGCCAGCAGTGTGTGGTGTTACACTGCCAGCAGTATGGTGCTACACTACCAGCAATGTAGTGCTACACTGCCAGCAGTGTGTGGTGCTACACTGCCAGCAGTGTGTGGTGCTACACTGCCAGCAGTGTGTGGTGTTACACTGCCAGCAGTGTGTGGTGCCATGCAACGAGGAGTGAGATGGAGAGGTGTGAGAGGGAGAGGTGTGAGATGGAGAGGTGTGAGAGGGAGAGGTGTGAGAGGGAGAGGTGTGAGAGATAAGAATATATTGTGGTAGTGAAAATATTGCCACTGTAAAAGGTATTCTAGGAGGAGAGTGATGAAAGTGCAGGTCTAAGAGAGGTTAGTGGAAGAGAGAGAGAGAAAATGACGAGTATATGTGAGAAGAACTATAGTTTATATATATATATATATATATATATATATATATATATATATATATATATATATATATATATATATATATATGCAATATTTGCATATACGTACATGCAATATTTGCAATAAGATCACAGTAAACAGGTGATATCACAATATGTAAAACAACCACTATGAAAAAATAGCGAAATTCCAAGCGCTTTCGTGACTTCTTACATTAATCAAGGAACTATAAAACACAAAACATCAACAAGAAGGCATATAAAGGGGCAACACTACACCTCACAATCACGTCACCATGACAAAGACCACAAGGAAGTAACATGGTTAGTTTTGATGTTACTTCCTTGTTTACAAAAGTTCCAGTTGATGATTTACTATCTGAAGAACTTGTTAATTAGGATTTACCATTGTCAGTTCCTACTATCATTAAACTTATTAAACTTTGTATTGTTGATGGAAAATTTTTATTTAATGATGAGTTTTACACTCGGAAGTTTGGTATCGCAATGGGAAATCCTTTTTCACCTGTTCTTAGTAATTTTTACATGGAATTTTTTTAAACAAGATTGCTTAACGCAATCCTTCCTAATAAAGCTAAGTAGTATAGAAATGTTGATATTTTGTGCCTTATACCTAAGAATGTAGACATAAACCATTTCCTTGTTAAAATTAAATAGTTTAACTCATTTTATAAATTTCACTGTTGCGTTCAAAGTAAATAACTCATTGCCTTTCCTAGATGTTTTAATTATTAAGGGTAACAATGATTTTAAATTTAAAATTTACGGAAAACCTACAGATAACTGTTCCTATGTACACTATTATTCTTCACATCAAGATAGATTAAACTGTCGGGTTTCTCATCAATGTTTTTGAGAGCTTTAATTATTTGTAGTCCAGAGTTCATAGATGAAGAAATCTTCAAAATTTATGAAATAGCTAATGATCTAAAATACCCAAGAAACGTAATTGATAAATCCTTTAAAATAGCTAGAAATACTTTTTACAATAAAAAAAGGGACAACAAACCTTATTCAACTCAAAATATGTTGGTTCTCCCTTACCATGAAAACTTGGTTGATATGACTTCCCTTCTTAAGACTTTTAATATCAAAGTTGTATTTAAAAATCTTGATACAGTAAAAAAAAACTTTTGATAAAAAAATTCCCCCAAAATGCTGACGGATGTGTGTATAAGATTCCTTGTAAAATATGCGATAAAGTTTATTACGGTCAAACTGGTAAAAGTCTTGAACTAAGATTAAAACATCATAAATATAGCATTAGAACTGGACAAGATTCTAATGCTCTATTTATTCATGTGAGAGATTTTAACCATCCAATTGATTTTCAAAAGGCTGAGAAGGTTGTATCAAGCAAGTCCATCGTTGACGGGAATATACATAATAGAATCATGTTTCATAAAAAGCAGTTTTGAAAATAATATGAATATTTATTTTGGTTTATATAAATTGGATTCATTTATAATTAATAAAATTTGGGAAGAATTTAATGATACATCAGACAAGTAGTATCAGGTGCGCTTCACAGAGTCGGGTGCTGGCACGCGACTGTGAGGTGCGGTCGTTGTTATTGCCCCTTTATTGCCTTCTTGTTGATGTTTTGTGTTTTATAATTCCTTGATATATATAAAGAAAAGAGGAGGATGTCCAAGCAAGTACGTTCCCAAACAACCGTCTTCACTGGAGTGAGTGAGGGAGAAAGAAGGGTACAGGAAGTGCCCCCAGGCACAACAGTGCCCACAGCCAGAAGGATGACTATTATAGGATTAGAAAACTCCCACATGCATTGATATTGTAATAGCCTAAACGAAATTAACGTGGCAATAATAAAAAAATCGGTTATATTCCGCTATATCAATAACGTTATCAATAAGGTTATTCGATACGTAAAGCACAGGAGTCGAACGCGATTTTCAACCATATTATAACTTGTAATAACCTGGCAAACTGACAGGAAGCAAGAGTCATCTTCCCTTGTTAATCTTGACTTGAAAGGAATATTGTAGAATCGTCAATTATTAAACATGATAAGCATTCATTATACAATATCAGTGACGGGTTGTTCAAATTAGATGTGTTTTTAGTTGAGGCAATAATACACAGTCTAAAATTGGGCTCTTATATGAATGTATTAGACTGTCTTAAATGTAGTGCCACACCGAGGAATTAGGGCCAATTTTTCCTGCAGTTTCTGAAGGTTGAACCAGAGTTTGCCTCAGAATTGTGGGTTGAATAACTGTCGCCGTCTTTCTTGTTATTGCAGATGCCTTCCCCTTTAAATGAGTATTTTAATGAGCCCCATTTCCTTTACATAACTTTTAGAAGTCTCCCCTCTATATGTTACCGTTTTCTCGTAACTTTAAATGGACACGTTGTCCCTTGGAAGACTAACTCATAATTGCCAGTGACTTCTATATCACTGACAATATATTTATGTATGTAAAGTTATTGGTATCATAGCGGAATATGACCGAATTTTTTATTGCCACGTTAATTTCGTTTAGGCAATTACAATATCAATGCTTGTGGGATTTTTCTAATGCTATAATATTCATCCTTCTGGCTGTGGGCACTGTTGTGCCTGGGGGCACTTCTGGTACCCTCTCCTCCCTCCCTCACTCACTCCAGTGAAGGCGGTCCTCTGGGAACGTACTTGCCTGGACATCCTCCTCTTTTCTGCAATTTTGCAAGCTCCTGATGATGTGTTGATTGCAACACGAAAGGCCTAGAGCTATCATTCTACTCCCCCCGTGGTTGTTTTGCATTCTGTATCGCTTGAATTGCGATATTTGCAATATATATATATATATATATATATATATATATATATATATATATATATATATATATATATATATATATATATATATATATATATATATATATATATATATGTATATATAACATTTTGTGAAGAGATTCAGGGAAACCAGTTAATTGATTTAGTTGGACTTGAGTCCTGGAAATGGGAAGTACAATGCCTGCACTTTAAAGGAGGGGTCTGGGATAGTGACAGCTGGGAGGGACTATTCTAAGTTGTCGTATATGAGCTCCTCTGCAAAGACAGTGACTATGTATGAGTGTGGTGAAAGTGTTGAATGATGATGAAAGTATTTTCTTTTTGGGGATTTTCTTTCTTTTTGGGTCACCCTGCCTCGGTGGGAGACGGCCGACTTGTTGAAAAAAAAATATATATAGTGAGGAGGAGAGAAACAATAGTGAGGAGAGAAACATCAAGGGAGGGGAGAAACACTACAAGGGCCGGAGGAAACGTGGGGAAGAGAATGACGGGAAGGAAAGGAGGAGTAGGAGGAGGAGAGAGGAGGTGAGAAGTGGAAGTGTTCAGCTTGAGGAAATGACTTTCTTGAAGAGAAGCGAGTAGGTGAAGTGTTGGCGTGTTAGAATGAAGTGTGGGAAAGTTTGAATGAAGTGTGGGAAAGTTTGAATGAAGTGTGGGAAAGTTTGAATGAAGTGGGACAGTTTGAATGAAGTGTGGGAGGAAAGACGAAGTCCGTGTCCTGGAGAATGAGAAGTGTGTCGGAGACAAGAAAACATTGCAGGTTACATTGAGGTCAAGAAATATAAGAGCAACGTGAATGCTACTGTAAACACCACCCTGAGTCCCGTCTGGGCACTGAGGCTCTCACCTGACACACACTGGCACGGGGCTGCTGTCTCCATGCATTCTAACAGGTAGGTGTGTCTGTGTGTGTGTGTGTGTGTTTAGAAAAGGCTCCGGTCAAATTGCTTGGTGTACGAGTCGCGTCGATGTTTAGCTAAAGACGACTTCAGTTGATACCTTCACCATGCCTCTGTTGAACAAACAAATACAGCAACAGAGAGACATGAACACTCACTCACACCCAAACACAGACAGACACACAGACACACACACACACACACACACGAGGCGGGAACCATACATGGTTTTGGGACGAGGTTTGATAAGGCTCATGAAGCTGGGAGAGAGAGGACCTAGTGGCGATCAGTGAGAGGGCGGGGCCAGGAGCTGTGACTCGATCCCTGCAACCACAAATGGGTGAGTGCAGATGGGTGAGTACACACACACACACACACACATGCCCCGGTGGCCTGGTGGCTAAAGCTCTCGCTTCACGCACGGAGGGCCCGGGTTCAATTCCCGGCGGGGCGGAAACATTTCAAAGTGTTTCCTTACACACACACACACACACACACACACACACCAGGCCTAGTGTCTAATCGACATGTGCCTAGGACAAAATGGTAATTACCACACACACACACATACACACACACACACCTTATGCGAGGCAACAAACATTAATACATCACAAACACACCCATACATATCACATCACTACATATCACAACAAATAACAAACACATCACTACATATCACAAACACATCACTACATATCACAACACATCAATACATATCACATCACAACACATCAATACATATCACATCACAAACACATCAATACATATTACATCACAAACACACATCACAAACACATCACTACATATCACATCACAAACACATCACTACATAACACATCACAAACACATCACTACATATCACATCCCAAACACATCACTACATACCACATCATGAACACGTCCCTACACATCACAAATACATCATTTCAAATCACATCACATCACTACACATCAGAAACACATCACTGCACATCACAAACACCATGGGCGCTCACACCCACAAGTGGATCAAAAGACTGCTTGGTACCAAGTTTCACCACTGGAGTTAGTTTGGGGAGTCTTATTTGACTAGCACAGCAAACTTTTAAAAAAGCGTAATTGCGACCAGCGAGTATCGCTAAGTGAATTTAAAGGCGTAATGCGCTCCAAATCAAATTCTTCACATTTCTGAAAGCAATTTGTAGGGTTCTGGCCTTTCTACACATTTTGCAACGGGATCCAAATTTAATAACATAGGTCTGCAGGTGCCGGTTGTTTACCCTTGTTGACGAGGCCCAGTTGTGACGCCAGCCAGTGTTAGCAAGAGTGAACCTCTCACTTCCCTCACTTCTCTATATGTCTCCTCACTTCTCTATATGTCTCCTCACTTCTCACTTCCCTCACCTCTCACTTCCATCATCTTTCAATACCCTCACCTCTCAATACCCATTTTTCACTTTCCTCACTTCTCACTTCCCTCACTTCTCATTAATCTTACTTCTCACTTCCCTCACCTCTCAATCTCTCAATAATCTTACTTCTCACTTCCCTCACCTCTCGATGCCCTCACTTCCCCTCTACATTCGCCGTAGTGGTGAACGCATCCCTCACTGTTCTTGTCCTGATATCTGGTTTACTTGGTACTTGGTTCACTGTGAGTACATAATCCCCACCAACAGCTACGCCTGTTCGCAGGTGCTCCTGTTACCCTCTGTGTAACTAGCTGCGCGACACAGAATCTGCTACACATCTTAACACTGTGCCCACTGCTTGGGCCTTTCCGCTTTAGTCACAGATTTTATAATTACCGAGGTGCCTGCAGGTTCCTCGGGGAACTTTTAGGCGAGTTTTCTGATAGTAATAATTTAATGGTTTTAACTGTTTTTGGTTATTACAACTTGATGTAATAGTATTTACCTATGTGCATTATTCAAATAAGTTGTTTTAATTTTTGTTTTTATTGTGCGTTGCATAGATTATTTATTGCTAATAATGATGAGTGACGCACACAGTGAAGGTGATCTTCAGCTGTTATTACTACTCCCTCTCATAATCTCCCTCTCATAACCTCCTCCCTCTCATAACCTCCTCCCTCTCATAACCTCCTCCCTCTCATAACCTCCTCCCTCTCATAACCTCCTCCCTCTCATAACCTCCTCCCTCTCATAACCTCCTCCCTCTCATAACCTCCTCCCTCTCATAACCTCCTCCCTCTCATAACCTCTCCTCTCATAACCTCTTCCCTCTCATAACCTCCTCCCTCTCATAACCTCTCCCTCTCATAACCTCCTCCCTCTCATAACCTCCTCCCTCTCATAACCTCCTCCCTCTCATAACCTCCTCCCTCTCATAACCTCTTCCCTCTCATAACCTCCTCCCTCTCATAACCTCTTCCCTCTCATAACCTCCTCCCTCTCATAACCTCCTCCCTCTCATAACCTCTTCCCTCTCATAACCTCCTCCCTCTCATAACCTCCTCCCTCTCATAACCTCCTCCCTCTCATAACCTCCTCCCTCTCATAACCTCTTCCCTCTCATAACCTCCTCCCTCTCATAACCTCCTCCCTCTCATAACCTCCTCCTCTCATAACCTCCTCCCTCTCATAACCTCCTCCCTCTCATAACCTTCTTCCCTCTCATAACCTCCTCCCTCTCATAACCTCCTCCCTCTCATAACCTCTCCCTCTCATAACCTCTTCTCCTCTCATAACCTCCTCCCTCTCATAACCTCTTCCCTCTCATAACTCCTCCTCCTCTCTCATAACCTCCTCCCTCTCATAACCTCCTCCCTCTCATAACCTCTTCCCTCTCATAACCTCCTCCCTCTCATAACCTCCTCCCTCTCATAACCTCCTCCTCTCATAACCTCCTCCTCTCATAACCTCCTCCCTCTCATAACCTCTTCCCTCTCATAACCTCCTCCTCTCATAACCTCCTTCCTCTCATAACCTCCTCCTCTCATAACCTCTTCCCTCTCATAACCTCCTCCCTCTCATAACCTCCTCCCTCTCATAACCTCCTCCTCTCATAACCTCCTCCTCTCATAACCTCTTCCCTCTCATAACCTCCTCCCTCTCATAACCTCTCCCTCTCATAACCTCCTCCTCTCATAACCTCTTCCTCTCTCATAACCTCCTTCCTCTCATAACTCTTCCTTCCCTCTCATAACCTTTCCTCTTCAATCCTCTTCATAACCTCTCCTCTCTACCTCCTCCTCTCATAACCTCTTCCTCTCATAACCTCTCTCCTTCATAACCTCCTCCTCTCTCTATAACCTTCCTCTCCTTCTCTCAACTCTCCTCCCTCTCATAACCTCTCTTCATAACCTCTCCTCTCATAACCTCCTTCCTTCTCTCTAACCTCCTCCCTCTCATAACCTCCTCCCTCTCATAACTCTCTCTTCCTCTCCCTCTCATAACCTCTTCCCTCTCATAACCTCTCCCTTATCCTCTCTTCATAATCCTCCTTCCCTCTCATAACCTCCTCTCCTCTCTATAACTCTCCTTCATCCTTCTCATAACTCCTTCCTCTTCATAACTCTTCCTTCTATAACCTCTCCTTCTCATATAACCTCCTTCCTCTCATAACCTCCTCCCTCTCATAACCTCCTCTCCTTCTTCCTTATAACCTCCTCTTCATACCTTCTTCATAACTTCCTCCTTCATAACCTCTTCCATAATTGAATCTTTCTCATAACTCTTCCAGACTTCATAACTCTCTCTTTCTCTAACTCTCTCTGCTCCTTCTCTCATAACTCCTCCTTCATACTTCTTCTCCTCTTTACTCTCCTCATACCTTCCTCTTCTTCCTCTCTTCATAACCCTCCTTCTCTCTCATAACTCCTTCCACTTTCTGCTGCACTTTAGCATATGGATCTTCTAACTCTTGTCATGACTCTTGTCTGCTGCTGTTGCTGCTTGTCTTGTCTGCTCTGTCTGCTCTGCTTCCGTGCTTGCTTGCTCTGTCTGCTGCTGTTGTGCTGCTGTTTGCTGCTGCTGTTGCTGCTGCTGTGTGCTGCTCTCTGTTGCTGCTGTGTTGTCTTTGCCTGCTGTTGTTGCTGCTGTTGTTGCTGCTGCTCTGCTGTTGTTTGCTGCTGCTGCTGTTGTGTTGTTGCTGCTGCTGTGCTGTGTGCTGTCTGCTGTTGCTGCCGTTGTTGCTGTGCTCTTGTTGCTGCTGTTGTTCTGCTGCTGCTGTTGTGCTGCTGTTGTCTGTCTGTTGTTGTTGCTGTTGCTGTTGTTGCTGTGTGTTGTTGCTGTGTTGCTGCTGCTGTTGTTGCTGCGCTGTTGTGCTGCTGTTGTTGCGCTGTTGTTGCTGTTGCTGCTGTTGTTGCTGCTGTGTTGCTGCTGCTGTTGATGCTTGTTGTTGCTGCTGCGCTGTTGTGCTGTTGTTGCGCTGCTGTCTGCTGCTGTGCTGTTGCTGCTGCTGTTGCTGTGCTGCTGTGTTGCTGCTGTGTTGCTGCTTTGCTGTCTGCTGCTGTGCTGCTCTGTCTGCTGTTGTTGCTGTTGTGTGCTGTTGCTTGCTGTTGCTGCTGCTGTTGCTGCTGCTGTTGCTGCTGCTGTTGCTGCTGCTGTTGCTGCTGCTGCTGCTGTTTCTGCTGCTGCTGTTGCTGCTGCTGTTGCTCTTTCTGTTGCTGCTCCTGTTGCTGCTGTTGTTGCAGCTGCTGTTGCTCTTGCTGTTGCTGCTGTGTTGCTGCTGCTGTTGTTGCTACTGTTGCTGCTTTTGCTGCTGCTGCTGTTGTTGTTGCTGCTGCTGTTGCTGTTGCTGCTGCTGTTGCTGCTGCTGTTGCTCTTGCAGTTGCTGCTGTTGCTGCTACCGCTGTTGTTGATCCTGCTGTTGCTCCTGCTGTTGCTCCTGCTGTTGCTGCTGTTGCTGCTGTTGCTCTTGCTGTTGCTGCTGTTGCTGCTGCTGCTCCTGCTGTTACTGCTGCTGCTGTTGTTGTTGTTGCTGCTGTTGTTGCTGCTGCTGCTGCTGCTATTGCTGCTGCTGCTGCTGTTGCTGCTGCTGTTGCTCTTGCTGTTGCTGTTGCTCTTGCTGCTCTTGCACTTGCTGCTCTTGCTGCTGCTGCTCCTGCTGTTACTGCTGTTGCTGCTGCTGGCAACTTAGATATTTCTTAACTTCTATAACCACATTATCTGTGCCTTCTTAAAACCTGTATCTAACTCTTCCTCTTAAATCAGAGTGAAAGTGGGTTAGATCAGAGTGAATGTGGGTTAGATCAGAGTGAAGATGGGTTAGATCAGAGTGAAGGTAGGTTAGATCAGAGTGAAGGTGGGTTAGATCAGAGTGAAGGTGTGTTAGATCAGAGTGAAGGTGGGTTAGATCAGAGTGAAGATGGGTTAGATCAGAGTGAAGGTGGGTTAGATCAGAGTGAAGATGGGTTAGATCAGAGTGAAGGTAGGTTAGATCAGAGTGAAGGTGGGTTAGATCAGAGTGAAGGTGGGTTAGATCAGAGTGAAGATGGGTTAGATCAGAGTGAAGGTGGGTTAGATCAGAGTGAAGATGGGTTAGATCAGAGTGAAGGTAGGTTAGATCAGAGTGAAGGTGGGTTAGATCAGAGTGAAGGTGGGTTAGATCAGAGTGAAGGTGTGTTAGATCAGAGTGAAGGTGTGTTAGATCAGAGTGAAGGTGTGTTAGATCAGAGTGAAGGTGTGTTAGATCAGAGTGAAGGTGGGTTAGATCAGAGTGAAGGTGGGTTAGATCAGAGTGAAGGTGGGTTAGATCAGAGTGAAGGTGGGTTAGATCAGAGTGAAAGTATGTTAGATCAGAGTGAAGGCGGGTTAGATCAAAGTGAACGTAGGTTAGATCAGAGTGAAGGTTGGTTAGATCAGAGTGAAAGTATGTTAGATCAGAGTGAAGGTGGGTTAGATCATGAAGGTGTTTTAGAGTGAGTATTGCTTGATCCAATGCAGATTTGCTTAAGATTATTATTATTATTATTATTATTATTATTATTAATTTTTTTAAAATACTCGTCAAAATCGTGTGGTGTCACTTAGCACAATATGTGGTGCAGGCTCGAGCCGCCGTTCACTGAGCATGATACAGACAGGCTACTTCATTGTACGTAATGTGTCAATAAGACACATCATTTAGTAAAGCAATAATGACTACCAGAAAGGTGAACGTGAGAATGGTAGCCAATAACGTTCAGCTCTCCCTAACGTTCTGGCACACGACCTGAAAAATCCCGGGCGCTGCGGAAACTGACTTAAAACTTAGCATTCCTCCCGCTGCTTAGCACACAAACCAAATACTTCGGAATACGACGGAACTCTCAGCTGCTTCACCGAATTTAAACCTGTTATAAACGTTTGAGCAGAGAGTGAGAACGTTTGAGCAGAGAGTGAGAACGTTTGAGCAGAGAGTGAGAACGTTTGAGCAGAGAGTGAGAACGTTTGAGCAGAGAGTGAGAACGTTTGAGCAGAGTACAAACGTTTGCGAAAAGTACAAATGTTTACAGATTGTAAAATTTTAAACAGAGAGTACAAACGTTTAAGCGAACAGTGTAGCAGCAGGTGTTGCTGCTGTTGCTTCTTCATCTTCTTCCTCCTCCTCTTCCTCATCTTCTTTCTCCTCTTCTTCCTCCTCTTTTCCTTCTCATACACTGGAAACGATAGCAACTCAACTCCCCCCAACTCTCTAATTATTAGTTTCTCCCTTCCTCTTCTTTTTACTTACATCGCTGATCCCTTCCTTTCTCCCTACCTGTCTCTCCTTTCTTCCCTATTCCTTCCTTCTCCCTTCTCCCTACTCCCATTCCTCCCTCCCTTCCTCCTCCATCCCTTCCTTTCACTAAATATGTTGATTATTAAAACACTCTCGTAAAGGTATTTGCTGCAGTAACTCATCTTCTCAACAAATCTCTGTAAAATAAATGAGCTCACCACGCATGAATCAAATGCAAATAAAATCAACTCATTTGAAAATAAAATAAAAATTCGCTTTTAAATCCGGCAAGTTAACATATAAGATTGTGTTTAAGAGTACAGCAGACTAGAGAATGACGGAAGTTATTGAACCAAGATGTATAGCAAATACAGAAGTTTATATATATATTTGTGGGTCCCATAGCCTCGGAGAAGTGGATAAAAAGGCTTCAAGGAAGAATATTTAGATGTCTTTCTGAAGCCATTTGAATATTCCACTTCCCCTACCACCCCATCTTTTTATTAAATATATATAAAATTTATTTCAAGATACAATACATTGTCAAAATACATTACACAAGGATACAATAGTGAATAAAACAACATAGATGACAACTCAGAGCTACATGTCAAATACTTCATCCATCTCCCCGGTAGTGGGCCGCGTGCCCAGAATACTGCAGGCATTTTCCCTCTGGATCGCAACACTGAGTCTCTGAAAGAGGAAGCTGGTCGCCCTGTGGTCCTTGGTTTCTATGATGAGTTTTCCACCCAGCTCCTTGAGAAACTTTAGAGCACACTTGCCCCATGCTCCATGGGTCTCCGACCCTATTGGGATGAAGTTATAGCAAGAGGGAAGGTCTTCATATTTGCGGGTCTTCTGGGTCTCCCTGTGGCTGGCAGCTCCACCCCCTTCGGCTAAGGAGTGTGGCAGGTAGGTGTCTGCCAATGTGGCAGCACAGGTGTAGTCCCAAGCAATCTGCTTACCATCCTTCCAGGGTAGCATGGTGGCTCCATCAGGACGCTTTTGACTTCCATCAGACCTCTGCACTTGGGGTTCCCGTTGAGCTGGGCAACGGGCTGTGGCGAGGCTTCTCTTTATGATGTCATTGACCTCATGTCTAGCATACTTCCCTTCTGATGTGTGACACACTAGACCATGAAGTCCGAATTGATCAGCCGTCGCCCTGCCGCAAATACACCTATGTTCGGTGAGTATGGGGCGGCTAGGCGAAGAGCAACACCAATCCGAATGGCCTGCGGGTCGAGTCGAGTCCCCAGAGAGGAATTGGGAACAGCTAGAAGGAAATCTCCTGAGTGTGGTGCCTTCACCGCTAGGAGACGAGCTTTGTCCTTTCCTGAAGCGTTGGTGAGCATTGTGTTGGCAATTTTTTCCATGATCGGTTTGTCCCAGTGGGACTGTTTGTGCTCTTTGGGAGGAGCTGGTCTACTGGAGGAGTCTGCCAGGATGTCCCACTGCACTGCTGCTTCAATGAACTTGGGGTCTTGAGCTCCCACCACACCTCTCAAACGTTCAGGGACAATCCTCTTGACTAATCCACAGGAGGCCAAACACGATGACAGAAATGCAGGTAACGCTACCTGCCTTGCTTTGCGCACCCCTATACCTCCCAGTCGCACTGGGAGGGTTGCCTGCTCCCATTGCTGATTCTCTAGTGACAGATTTAGTGCCTTTTCAAGGTTGATCTCAGGTGTGCGTCATACTCGTCAAGTGTTGGGTTTTCAAAAGAGGGTGCACACCTCAAGAAGTAAGTGAGTCTTGGCATAGTAAGACACCTTGTGAGGAGATACAGGGCATCATGGGCATCAAGATCACTTATTCTCTCCTCCATTCTTTTCAGGTCATTCACTTTGTCCTTGAGGACAGTGTCGATGGCGTGGTGACCCAGCGGTGCTCCCAGGAGGGTACTGTTGGATGGAGTGGTAGTAGTGACTTCTGGGAGGATTGTTTGCACCGCATTGATTATTTCCTGGTTTGTTGTGATAATTTCACACTTTGAGGGATTAAGGATGAGTCCTTAGGCTTCTCCCTGTGTCTTCACCCGTTGTAGGTCCTCTAACAAGGACTCCCCAGTACCTGCCAGAGTGCCATCATCCAGGTACCAGATGTTGAGCTCGCTGCGTAGGCTGGAAGTTAGTTCTCTTACTGCCAAACAGAAGAGAAGTGGAGCGAGTGGATCACCCTGCTGAACACCCTCAGATGATGGAATTTCATGTTCCCCAAACAAAAGAGTCGAGGGTTTGCTGTAGCCAGCTGAAATGAAGGGAAAGAGACTGGGAAACCGACCCCGAACGGCTGTCAAGACCACATCTCTCTTCATCATATTAAAGGCATTTATATATATATATATATATATATATATATATATATATATATATATATCCTCATCACAATTTACACCAGAGGTGGACCCCATCCTATATATATATACCTATCAGAAGACAAGGCCGTAGTCAAACTTGACTTTAGAAATGCCTTTAATATGATGAAGAGAGATGTGGTCTTGACAGCCGTTCGGGGTCGGTTTCCCAGTTAAAAGCAGGTGGGTATATAGTTCAAGAGTGGTTTGTGTTTTTATTTAATAAATGTATGGGTAAGGTACCTAGGGATTGGCAGAGAGCATGCATAGTTCCTTTGTATAAAGGCAAAGCGGACAAAAGAGAGTGTAAAAATTATAGGGAAATAATTTGTTGAGTATACCTGGTAAACTGTATGATAGACTTATTATTGAAAGAATTAAGAGTAAGACGGAGAGTAGGATAACAGATGAACAAGGAGGCTTTAGGAAGGGTAGCATATAGGTAAACAGTATTTAGATAAGGGTAAAGAGGGTTTTGTGGCATTTATGGATTTGGAAAAGGCGTATGACAGGGTGGATAGGGGGACAATGTGGCAGATGTTGCAAATGTATGGAATAGTAGGTAGGTTATTGAAAGCAGTGAAAAGCTTTCACGAGGATAGTGAGGCTCAGGTTAGAGTATGTAGGAAAGAGGGAAATTATTTCCCAGTAAAAGTAGGCCTTAGACAAGGATGTGTGATGTCACCATGGTTGTCCAATATATTTATAGATGGAGTTGTAAGAGAAGTGAATGCTCGGGTGTTGGCAATAGGATTGGGGTTAAAAGATAAAGAAGCTAACACAAAGTGGGAGTTGTCACAGTTGCTTTTTGCTGATGACACTGTGCTTTTGGGAGATTTTGAAGAGAAGTTGCAGAGGTTGGTGGATGAGTTTGGTAGGGTATGTTGAATATAGGAAAGAGTAAGGTGATGAGGATAACAAAAATATGTAACGAAAGATTGGATATCAGATTGGAGGGAGAGAGAATGGAGGAGGTGAATGTATTCAGATAATTAAAAATGGACGTGTCAGCAGATGGGTCTATGAAACATGAGGTGAATCATAGAATTGACGAGGGTAAAAAGTGAGTGGTGCACTGAGGAGTCTGTGGAGACAAAGAACTTTGCCCATGGAAGCAAAGAGGGGAATGTATGAGATTATAATTATACCAAAGCTCTTATTTGGGTGTGAAGCATGGGTGGTGAATGTTGCAACAAGGAGAAGGCTGGAGGCAGTGGAGATGTGTCTAAGGGTAATGTGTGGTGTGAATATAATGCAGAGAATTTGTAGTTTGGAAATTAGGAGGAGGTGCGGGATTACCAAAACTATTATCCAAAGGGCTGAGGAAGGGTTGTTAAGGTGGTTCGGACATGTAAAGAGAAAGTAAAAAAAATAAAATGACTTCGAGAGTGAATGAATCTGTAGTGGAGGGAAGGCGGGGGTAAAGATCGGCCTAGGAAAGCTTGGAGGGAGGGGTTAAAGGAGGTTTTGTGTGCGAGGAGTTTGGACTTTCAGCAAGCATGCGTGAGCGTGTTAGATAGGAGCGAATGGAGACAAATGGTTTTTAGGCCTTGACGTGTGAGCAGGGTAATTATAAAGGGATTCAGGGAAACCGGCTTTTTCGGGCCACCCTGCCTTGGTGGGAAACGGTCGAAGTATTAATGAAAAATATATACTAATATATATATATATATATATATATATATATATATATATATATATATATATATATATAATACAATCCGATACCACATAATATGTGATTATAAAACCTTGCCAGGTAAACTTTCCGAGAATTCAGAAAAAAAGCCTCGGTAAACATCCCGTGAGTGTTTCAGCAAGGATGGAAATTTCTTTATCTATCTTTCCTCCTACACTCCTTCTTGTTTCCATCTTTGTTTCTCCTGCCTCCTTCCCTCCTCCAGCCTTGTCTTCCTTACCTCCTTCCCTCTTTCATATTTGTTTCTCTTGCCTCCTGCGTTTATGTCCTTCCTCCTCCATCCCTGTCACCTTTATTCCTTCTACACTGATGTCCGTGCACCTAATGACCGTGCTTCTTCCTACCCTCCGTGCTTCCTCCTACCCTCCGTGCTTCCTCCTACCCTCCGTGCTTCCTCCTACCCTCCTCGCTGCTCGTCCATCCTCCTTCCTGCCCACCAGTGTGAGGACTGAAGCGCTGCCCGTTGCTGGCTGGCTGCCCACCCATCTCCTTCCCTGTTAGCATATTGAACGGTTTGTAAACGCCTTCTGAAAACATCTGTTGACGTTCTGCTCAGCACTGTGAATGCACACTTTATCAAGACTTTTTCTTTCTAGGTGAGAAGGTTCTTTGATGACGGTGGAGGGCTCTTGATTCAGGAAATTGTATCTGCCTCTCCCTTCCTTGGATTAAATCTTATTGCCTCACAATTTATTGATTTATAGTTTATATTGAGTGAAGTATAATACCATGTCTGCAACAATACTATGTCTGCAACAATACCATGTCTGCAAAAGTACCATGTTTGCAACAATACCGTACCTTCAACGATACCATGCCTGCAACAATACCATACCCGCAACAATACATTACCTGCAACAATACTATGCCTACTAAATAACATACTTGCAACAATACCTCATTCTACTAAACTACAATGCCTGCAACAATACCATGGCTGCAACAATACCATACCTGCAACAATACGATGCCTACAGCAATACCATGCCTGTATTAATACCATGCCTGCAACAGTACTATGCCTGCAACAATACCATGTCTGCAAAAGTACTATGTTTGCAACAATACCGTACCTTCAACGATACATGCCTGCAACAATACCATACCTGCAACAATACTATGCCTACTACATTACCATACTTGCAACAATACCAAATTCTACTAAACTACAATGCCTGCAACAATACCATGCCTGCAACAATACCATACCTGCAACAATAATATGCCTACTACATTACCATACTTGCAAACAATACCATATCTACTAAACTGCAATGCCTGTAACAACACCATAACTACTAAATTACCATACATACAATAAAACCATACCTGCAACCATGCTTTACCTTCTACAATACCAAAACTGTCTTGGGTGGCTCCCAGGTTAACACTACAGTGACACTGACATCTTTTGGCGATGACGCTGGTGTGGATAATTCAACATTAAGGTATCTGGTGTGTGACTGGCTCGACCACAGCTTCCCGTGATCACACGTGAAGCAGCGGGCTAACTGGTGAGTTCGTGTGTGTTGGGAGAGGTTCTGGACTCAGCCACAAGCAGACTGTCAGTCCCACGTGTGCTGTCAGAAGTGACTGGCTCATTCACAACTTTTGATGTACCGGAAACCCGCCTGGTGTCACCAAAAATGAAAAAGTAGTCGACAGAGGCAACTGACTCGCCTACAACTTCCACTGGTGGAGTCACAGGTGTGGCAGTGGTAGGCTGGCCGGCTTTTTCCTAGGTTGTCAACAAACTGTTGGCTGGGTTAGGTAGAAGGTTGTTTGGGATTCTTCTTACAGCTTTTATGTCCTTCCACAGTTAATACATTGAAGTTTCCGGCCTTCTTCATTCTGGCTTTAACGGCACACATAACATTCCTTTGTGGAATGTCTTTTCAGCACACTTTCCGTACTAAGAATGCTGTAAGTCACAGCTAATTAGAAGACAATCATAGTGCTGGCAGCTGTAACACCTGCTCTCGTGGTGGAGGGCAAGTGTCTGAAAATGTTCCATAGAGAGATAACACAGGCAGCCTGGCTCCCACATATTTTGAGTAAGGGGCCAATGAACCAACCTAGGTGGCAGCTATTTAGATCTTGCCTGCAAGTCTTTTGGGCCCAATCTCACGTTCGTTCTCTCTTAATTGGGAAACATTCATGTTTAAATAGTATTTATAGATAATGAGTTGAGTTTTTAGTAGAGAGTAACGTAGCTTGATGCCTCCATAAGTTGCATCAAGTAGGTGGTCAGTTGCATCAGCGTCATTTTCCACTGACACATAAATGGGTATCTACAACATACATTCTAAGACGAAGTTTTATAACACACATTAGTTGGGAAAATAAGCACAAATGCAGTATAATGCGAGCCTTTATTGACTACGTTTCGCCCAGACAGTAGTTTTTATCAAGTCACAAACAGATCTACCTGGGTAAAGAGTACATGGATGAAGAGTCAGGTGGAGAATGTTTGGTAAGTTGGATTTGAGACGGACCTGCCCGGGACGGGCGAGTGTGTATGTTGTTATGTAGGATGACTGAAGATGTTGCTGAGTGCTAACTGGCTGCCTGTTCCACTCAGTGACTGCAGAGTTAATATACAGCTAGGCTCGTCTGTTATTAGAAAAAAACATATCAAATCCGAGATCATATTTTATTTGTTATTGAGTATCGTGGTTGTTTTACGTGTGTTAATAAAACAGTTCGACTACGTCACTGTTCCCTTTCTCTTCGCTTCCCTCTCCCCCTTTCTCCGTCTCTCCCTTTCTCCCTCCTTCCTTCCCTCTCTCTTTCCATCCCTCCCTCATCAATTCTGCTATCCTTCCCAATCTCTTCTCCCTTCTCTTCCTTCCACTCTCCTGCCTTTCTTTCCCTTTCGTTCACCCTCCTCCCTTCCCTCCTCTTCCTTCAACCATCCTCCCTTCCCTTTTCTTCCTTCCACCTTCCTTCCCCCTTCTTCCTTTCACAATCGTCCCTTTCCTCTTCCTTCTATATTCCTCCCTTCCCTTTTACACACCACAGATCATCTCCATAACAAAGCCAGTGTGTGATGGTAGAACCAGCAGGACTGTGAGACACTCTCATCCCATCATCCTTGTAGTCGTTGCTATATTGTCACTCTCTCTTCCTCCCATCATCCTTGTAGTCGTTGCTATATTGTCACTCTCTCTTCCTCCCATCATCCGTGTAGTCGTTGCTATATTGTCACTCTCTCTTCCTCCCATCATCCGTGTAGTCGTTGCTATATTGTCACTCTCTCTTCCTCCCATCATCCTGTAGTCGTTGCTATATTGTCACCTCTCTTCCTCCCATCATCCTTGTAGTCGTTGCTATATTGTCACTCTCTTCCTCCCATCATCCTTGTAGTCGTTGCTATATTGTCACTCTCTCTTCCTCCCATCATCCGTGTAGTCGTTGCTATATTGTCACTCTCTCTTCCTCCCATCATCCGTGTAGTCGTTGCTATATTGTCACTCTCTCTTCCTCTCATCATCCTTGTAGTCGTTGCTATATTGTCACTCTCTCTTCCTCCCATCATCCTTGTAGTCGTTGCTATATTGTCACTCTCTCTTCCTCCCATCATCCGTGTAGTCGTTGCTATATTGTCACTCTCTTCCTCCCATCATCCTTGTAGACGTTGCTATATTGTCACTCTCTCTTCCTCCCATCATCCGTGTAGTCGTTGCTATATTGTCACTCTCTCTTCCTCTCATCATCCTTGTAGTCGTTGCTATATTGTCACTCTCTCTTCCTTCCATCATCCGTGTAGTCGTTGCTATATTGTCACTCTCTCTTCCTCCCATCATCCTTGTGTCGTTGCTGTCACTCTTCCTCCCATCATCCTGTAGCGTTGCAATTGTCACTTCTCCTCACATCCTTGAGCGTTGCTATATTGTCACTCTCTTCCTCCCATCATCCGTAGTCGTTATATTGTCACTTTCCTCCCATCATCCTGTAGTTTGCTATATTGTCCTCTCTTCCTCCATCATCCGTAGTCGTTGCTATATTGTCACTCTCCTCATCATCCTTGTAGTCGTTGCTATTGTCATTCTCTTCCTCCCATCATCCTGTAGTCGTTGCTATATTGTCACTCTCTTCCTCCCATCATCGTGTAGCGTTTAATTGTCTTCTCTTCCTCCATCATCCTGTAGTTGCTATATGTCCTCTCTTCCTCCATCATCCTGTAGTCGTTGCTATATTGTCCTCTCTTCCATCATCCGTAGCGTTGATATTGTCCTCTCTCTCCCATCATCCTGTAGTCGTTGCTATATTGTACTCTCTTCTCCATCATCCTGAGCGTTGTATATTGTCACTTCTTCCTCATCATCCTGTAGCGTTGCTATATTGTCATCTCTTCCTCCCATCATCCTTGTAGCGTTGCTATATTGTCACTCTTTCCTCCATCATCTAGTCGTTGTATATTGTACTCTCTTCTCCATCATCCTGTACGTTGTATATTGTTCTCTTCTCCATCATCTGTAGTCGTTATTGTCACCTCTTCCTCCCATCATCCTGAGTCGTTTATTGTCTCTCTCTTCCTCCATCATCCTGTAGTCGTTGCTATATTGTCACTTCTTCCTCCCATCATCCTGTAGTTTGCTATTGTCACTTTTCCTCATCATCCTGTAGCGTTGCTATATTGTCACTTCTTCTCCATCATCCTGTAGTCGTTGTATATTGTCACTTCTTCTCATCATCTGTAGCGTTTATATTGTCACTCTCTCCCATCATCCTGAGCGTTGCATATTGTCACTCTCTTCCTCACATCCTGTAGCGTTGCATATTGTCACTCTCTCCTCTCATCCGTGTAGCGTTGTATATTGTCACTCTCTTCTCCCATCATCCGTAGCGTTGTATATTGTCACTCTCTTCCTCCATCATCCTGTAGTCGTTGCTATATTGTCACTCTCTTCCTCCCATCATCCTGTAGCGTTGCTATATTGTCACTTCTTTCCTCCATCATCCTGTAGCGTTGCTATATTGTCACTTCTTCCTCCCATATCCTGTAGTCGTTGCTATATTGTCATCCTCTTCCTCCCATCATCCTGTAGCGTTGTATATTGTCACTTCTTCCTCCCATCATCCTTGTCGTTGCTATATTGTCACTCTCTTCCTCCCATCATCCTGAGTCGTTGCTATATTGTCACTTCTTCCTCATCATCCTGTAGCGTTTATATTGTCATCTCTTCTCCACATCCTGTAGTCTTGCTATATTGTCACTCTCTTCCTCCATCATCCTGTAGTCGTTCATATTGTCACTCTCTTCCTCCATCATCCGTGTAGTCGTTGCTATATTGTCCCTCTCTTCCTTCCCATCTCCTTTCTCATATTCTTCTCTTCCTCATCTCCTTTATCTTCATATTGTCCTTCTCTTTCCTCCCATCATCCTTATCGTTGCATTTGTCATCTCTCTCCTCCCATCATCCTGTAGTCGTTGCATATTGTCACTTCTCTTCCCATCATCCTTGTAGCGTTGCTATATTGTCCTCTCTTCCTCCCATCATCCGTGTAGTCGTTGCTATATTGTCACTCTCTTCCTCCATCATCCTTGTAGTCGTTGCTATATTGTCACCTCTCTTCCTCCCATCATCCTGTAGTCGTTGCTATATTGTCACTCTCTTTCCTCCATCATCCTTGTAGTCGTTGCTATATTGTCACTCTCTCTTCCTCCCATCATCCTTGTAGTCGTTGCTATTTGTCACTCTCTCTTCCTCCTCATCCTACGTTGCTTATTGTCATCTCTCTTCCTCCCATCATCCTGTAGTCGTTGCTATATTGTCACTTCTCTTCCTCCTCATCGTCTTGTATTTGTCATTTCTTCCTCCTCTCCTTTATCTTGTAATTGCATTCTCTTCCTCCCATCATCCTGTGTCGTTGCTATATTGTCATCTCTCTTCCTCCCATCATCCGTGTAGTCGTTGCTATATTGTCATCTCTTTCCTCCCATCATCGTGCTTGCTATATTGTACTCTCTTCTCCCTCTCCTATCTTGCTATATTGTCATCTTCTTCCTCCATCATCCTTGTAGTCGTTGCTATATTGTCCTCTCTTCCTCCCATCATCCTGTAGTCGTTGCTATATTGTCACTTCTTCCTCCCATCATCCTTACGTTGTATATTGTCTTTTTCCTCCATCTCCTTATCGTTGCTATTGTACTCTTTTCCTCTCCTCTCCTACGTTGCTATTGTCACTCTCTCTTCCTCCCATCATCCTTGTAGCGTTGCTATATTGTCACTCTCTCTTCCTCCCATCATCCTTGTAGCGTTGCTATATTGTCACTCTCTTCCTCCCATCATCCTGTAGCGTTGCTTATTGTCACTCTCTCTTCCTCCCATCATCCTTGTAGTCGTTGCTATATTGTCCCTCTCTTCCTCCCATCATCCTTGTAGCGTTGCTATATTGTCACTCTCTCTTCCTCCCATCATCCTGTAGTCGTTGCTATATTGTCACTCTCTTCCTCCCATCATCCTTGTAGCGTTGCTATATTGTCACTCTCTCTCCTCCATCATCCGTGTAGTCGTTGCTATATTGTCACTCTCTTCTCCATCATCCTGTAGTCGTTGCTATATTGTCACTCTCTTCCTCCATCATCCGTGTAGTCGTTGCTATATTGTACTCTCTTCCTCCCATCATCCTGTAGTCGTTGCTATATTGTCACTCTTCTTCCTCCATCATCCGTGTAGCGTTGCTATTTGTCATTTTCTTCCCATCATCCTGTAGTCGTTGCTATATTGTCACTCTCTTCCTCCATCATCCTTGTAGTCGTTGCTAATTGTCCTCTCTTCCTCCATCATCCTTGTAGCGTTGTATATGTCACTCTCTTCTCCCATCATCCTGTAGTCGTTGCTATATTGTCATCTCTCTTCCTCCCATCATCCGTGTAGTCGTTGCTATATTGTCAGTCTCTTCTCCAACATCCGTGTAGTCGTTGCTATATTGTCAGTCTCTCTTCCTCCCAACATCCGTGTAGTCGTTGCTATATTGTCAGTCTCTCTTCTTCCCATCACCCTCGCAGACTTTGCTACGCTGTCAGCCTCTCTCCTTCACCCTGCATGGCGACGTTGCTTCTGTCCTCTCGTAAGCCATGAAGACGTCACTAGGCTGAAGAGTTCTCTTCCCAACTCCTAATCAGCGAGGTGATTAGACGGTAATGCTCGACTGATTAACGTTAATCGGTTTCCCCACGCGAATCGCAGCATCTGCGCGAACAATGCATTAACTCAGTAATTGTGGAGAGGTTGGTATTCAATCCAGCGTATAATTAAGAGTTGGTGGCGGGGAGTGAGGAATACGCCATGCATCTACGCTCGCATTTGCGCCTGCGTAATAGTGCCTATTTAAGTGTTCAGGAAGGAGGGAAGTGTAGCTCTTGGGCCCTCTTCCTGACTTTCAACTGACTGTCGCGTTTCAGCATTTCGAATTTTATGTATGGAGTCAAGGACGAACTCATTCTAGTCACTTGAAGGATTCAGAAGACTACTTAGTTTCTAAAAGCTTATACGATTGGAATCTTGTTGATAAATTAGACACATATGCAACACTTGGGTATCTTTATTGAGGAAACGTTTCGCCACACAGTGGCTTCATCAGTCCAATACAAAGCAGAAAGGTGTTGCATAAGTGTCTCAATCTTCAACCTGTCAATTTTCAAAACCATTGATCAAATTCGTCCTTGTTACGAATAAATGCGTTGACGCTTCGTAATGTCTCCGTTACTGTGTTGCTGATTCAGCTTCCATCTTTGTGCATAAAATGTCGTATTGCAAACATCTATGAAGACGATAAATTAGACACACGTGTAACATCTGGGTATCTTTACTATGCAGACGTTTCGCCCACCAGTCTGCATAGTAAAGATACTGAGATGTTGCACATGCATCTAATTTATCTTGTCAGCATTATGTATCCCTGATATTCAACTATGAAAACACAAGCTCCTAAACATGCTTACATAAGGACAACGCATTTGCGCTTTTTTTTCTGGGTGGAATTTTATCCTGTCGTGAGTTAGGCTGATAACTTGATAAAGTTCTACACAGAGCAAAGCTTTGTCTTGATGAAAGCCCTGTTATGCAGCTTGTGTCTTTGTCTTCATTCCGTCTTTGTCCCCTCGGTTTGGATTCTACCTTAATGTAGTTTGCTTTGGTCTACCATGTCTATACATCAGAACATTATTTCTGCATATCGTGATAAGGTCACCCAACACTTCCAGAGACGTGAGATCGTGCAGTGTTTATTCCTTGTGGTTGAAGGAAAGACACTGGGACCAGTTTTTGAAAAACCAGAGTTGCACTTGCAAGTGAGCAAGTGTAGCATGTTGAGCAAGAAGAAGGCGCCTCTTGCTGGGTTAGGAAAAGGTAAGATGTGGGAAAAGGAAGAGGAGAAGGGGAAAGGATAGAAGAAAAAAAAAAGGCTGCAGTTGGAGGTAAGGGCAGATGCGACAGTGAGTGAGGCGGAGACGCCGGCCTGAGTGTTGATACAGGAAGCTGTCGAGTATACGAAGGCGAGAGTGGAACTCTGACGGAAGGGATACTGAGACTAGCAAGGAGGGAGGGGAGTTTCTAGGAAATGTGAGAGAAGTTTGGAAAATGGAAAGGGAGTTCAAGAAAGGGAGAAGATGATGCCAGAGGAAGGGATAGCAAGGAAAAGTTCATATGAAAAAGAGAGAGAGAGAGAGAGGGGGGGCTGTGAGATGAAGTATGTTTTATTTTTTTACCAAGATTAGATTATCACTATTTCCTTAATTATCTGCTATTTCATAAAACAAAAGTGCAGATTTAGTCCAGACAAGCTGACTTTACCTCTAGTGACTTACCAGTGGACGAGGGTCAAATCAGGTCAGACATAGAGGAAGTGGCTAGGTAACGACTGGTCTCGGGCATGTTGAGAGGTTGGGTCACCATGACGCAGGTACATACACGAGTTATGATTGATCTATCACAGATAGAAAACTAGAAGATAAGTTCTCATAGGCTTTGAAACAAGAGAGACAGGTCGCGACACCTACATTTATTTTTTCCAATGGTTCCAGAGTTACGGGAATTCATTGTATAAAAGACTGAACAAGCTTGCATCATATCCAACATCTCTGCTCACTGTTGGTTGATAGGTTCATTATGGGTCTGCGACAGGTCCCTGGGACCCTTTTTGTTTTTGTCTAAGTGCCCTAACAATTTTTCTCTTAGTAATCATATCCCCTCTATAATGTTTCTGCTCCTATATGTTTACCACTGATGTGAAAGAGTGTGTCCCTATGCGTGGTGCTTTTGGTAGAATGACAGGCAAGATAATATATATTAATTCGTCTCCCATGGTACTATTCACGCCCCTCCCATAGTATTATTCATGTGCACCTTGGTTAGAGAGATACTGGAGTTCGGTCCACCCTTTGGAAGTGGCTGTAGGATATTACCTCACAGGAACTTTGACTAAACTAGGAGTAACTTATCTTAGTCTACCCAGGAATGATTAGTTTAAGCAGTGAGCTGCCTGGAGGTGCATGTGTCTGCTACGAGCGAATATCTCATGGCAATAAAGAAGAAGTAGGTGGCAAGGAAGGAGGGTTGGAAAGGAAGGGGTAAGGGTGACATGGAAAACGAAAAGATGATGAAGAGAGAGGTGAGGGCAAGGGAGACGTGGAGAGGAAGAGAGAAGGATGACGAAGAAAAGGGAGGTGTGAGAAGGAAGAGAGAAGTGTGGCGAGGAAGAAATAGTTACCATGTTGTGGTGGTCTTCTTTAACGTTTGAATTATAGACTATTTAGATGAGGGAGTTTATTAAACCCGACACAGAGAGCTGTCTTTGTTATTGTTGTTCTTGAGGGAACACTGAGAGTTGTTATCCACACCGACTGTCTTCCACCAGAGTAGAGTAACCCTCCTCCCCCCCCCCCGCAAAAAAAAGAAGAGACACGTTCATCATCATTCATTCGATAGCAGACTTATCAGAAGTGTATAGACATCACAATTTAAGAGGCACGTAAATTAAGTAAGTAAATAATTTTAGTCAGGTATACACAAATACAGTTATATAGATTACCATACATAGCAGCATATGTGTAGAGAACCTAGGATAACCCAAAAAAGACAGACAAAATGACTTATTTCTATTGGGGTCCTTTTAATATCTTATTATTATACTATAAAAGAGATATACTAGGAATAAAGTAAAATGAGTTATTTATATTTACATGTGTGTTAGCTAAATAAATAAAAAATCATTCTCCTCCCTTTCTGTCGCTACATTCATTAGGCACCTTTTGGTTTTCTTCTTGAACTGGCTCATGCTATGACTGGTTTTGACATGTGCAGGCAGTCTGTTCCATTCCTTTATTTCTGTACATTAAAAGGTGTTAAGTAAAAGGACACAAATGCAACTAATGTGAGATTTTATTGTGGCAATGTTTCGCTCTCCAGGAGCTTTGTCAAGCCGTTACAAGCGATACTACTTCTACCACCACTAGTATTACACCTCACTTTGAGAGTATATATATACCCTCTGTGTCCATGTATCGCTTGTAACGGCTTGACAAAGCTCCTGGAGAGCGAAACGTTGCCACAATAAAATCTCACATTAGTTGCATTTGTGTCCTTTTACTTAATATATTGTCGGTAATTCTACCAATATTAATACACATTAAAAGGTGTTTGAATCCTGGCCACTGACTGTGGGTACTACAAAGTTGTGCTCTCTCCCCCTAGTACTATGACTGCTTTGGTTCCCAGCCTTGACAAAATTAGCAGCAAGATATTCTGGACATTGTGAGGAATTTTATAAACTTGATTTAACTTCAGTTGTTTTACTCTGTCTTCAACATTCAGTATATCCAATTGCTGTAATTCATCCTGGCCTACATGCTCTCTTTGACCCATGTCCAGGATGAATCTTACTATTTTGTTCTGGGTGATTTGTAGTCTATCTTTCATTTTTTTTCTGTCAAGGCAGAATACCATGAAGAGTAAGCATAGTCCATATGACATTGTATAAGAGCTAGACATAGGGTCCTGCGAGCCTCAGTAGGTAGACACTGTGCTTGTCTGTAGAGGAACTTCAGTCTGGCATTCGCTTTCTTTACTACACTGTTCCCTATCAGTTTTCCTGACATGCATGGGTCAAAGGAGATTCCCAGATATTTCACTGAGGAAACTGAAGTGATGGATTCCCCATTACACCGGACATTAAAATTATTTACCCTCGTCAGTTTATGTTTCGTGCTAAAAAGTATGGCTTCCGTTTTCCCGAGGTGTAACAAATAGTTTATCTACTAATCATTTGCTGCAGAACTTCAGTTCCAGTGTTATTACATTAGCTATATCTTCTGGGTCTTTACCTGAAACTAATAGAGCACTGTCATCCGCATATAGTAGGAGTTTGCACTTGACACTGATGGGCATATCGTTTACATAACATAGGAATAATAAGGGACCGAGAATACTATCTTGGGGAACTCCACATGCTATCGGCAGGGGTTCTGATTCTGTTTTGTTGATTTTCGCACAAAATCAACAAAACCTATGTCAATAGTTTGAAGTTTCTTACATAATATATTGTGGTTGACAGTATCGAAGGCCTTTTGCAAGTCTAAGGTTACCATTCCTATGAGGTTCTCTATCGACATTTCAGTTCTCATGTAATCTGAACATGCTATTAGAAGATTGGTGAACTTACGTACCCCTTAAATGACCCTCTGAACTGCAATATCCCCACCCTTCTTTGAGAGTGCAGGCACTTTATCTCCCATCTCCTGCCTTCAAGTATAACTAATCGTTTCCCCTGAATCTTTTCATAAATGTTATCTTGTTCACACTCAAACAGCACGTCAAGCCATAAAAAGAATTGTTTCTATTTACTCCGATCTAAGACAGAAGCGTGCTCATGCTCAAGCCTCTAGCACAAATATCCTTCATTTCCTTCAGCCTTCCTTCTACAATGTCTCGGTCATCCTTTTCTGCTCCGTTATCTTTAAATGCCAAAACCACTTCTACCACTCCTCCTCCGCCTTCTGAATCATACCTTGCGGCAGCCTCACACTGTATTCTAACTTCTACACTATAAATATTCTGCATAATGTTCACAACATACATTACTCTCCAACATGACATTGCCACTGCGTCCAGCCTTCTCCTCGCAGCAACGTTTAAAGCCCATACTTCACACTCGTATAAAAACATTGTGATAGGTTTTCTTGGTAGATAATAAACATTACCGTCCTTCTTATATTATTGGTATACAACACCGATAAGATGGTAAGACACATGAGTCTTATTCATCATCCTGTCAGTAATGTTATGATACACAGCAACACATGCAATGTTGATTCACGAAATCGTAATAACACGATTGGAAACAAATCAGGGAACGGGTGGGGCTTGAACCCGTGGCAAGTGAGCCCTAAAACTCGTAGGCCAGTGCGCTAACCACTGGGTCAGTTGGCTTTGATAAGATTCATCTAACTAGGGAGGTTAGCATGGGCCATCACAGACGAATCCCTCACCAGCATGGATGTGGTGTGCTCTAGCTCATGTCCCTTCAAAGCAGTTATCATGGTACAGAGGACTACAGAGGTTCAACATAGTTGCATGAACTAGTTTGTCCCGCCCACCTACAGCACTGTCTCCAACTGCTGCACCTCTCCTCCGCCTCTAGTACATAATTCCCCATTATCATGACTCTGCTTTACACAACAGTCGACTAACACCCATGTACCTACTGACTGTTAGATGAACAGAGACAGCAGGTGCAAATAAATATGCCCTAAGTTTCATCCATGCCGGGATCGATCCCAGGTTCCTTAGTGTGCGAGCTGAGGACGTTGTCAACTGAGCCATGAGCTCGCTTTTATTTCCTAACTGTCTCCAGTATAATTGTCCCCTCTTTATTAGATTAAATAAAAGTTGGCTTTGCAGGCGAAACGTCTGGGCGGTAAAGATGCCCGGAGTAGCACAGGTCTTAGTCTTTATTAATGTCTTTTTCAGGGAACTTTATTACTCTCTTTACTACTTTTTCCATAACTGATTTGTCACAAGTAGTCAAATCTTTTATCTCTTTTGTAAGTTGGTAGTAACCAATAGTACTGTGTTTTGTAAGTAGAAACAAATACTATGTTTTGTAAGTAGGTAGTAACAAATACTGTGTTTTGTAAGTAGGTAGTAACCAATACTGCCTCTTGTAAGTAGGTAGTAACCAATACTGCCTCTTGTAAGTAGGTAGTAACCAATACTGTCTTTTTGTAAGTAGGTAGTAACCAATACTGCCTTTTGTAAGTAGGTAGTAACCAATACTGACTCTTGTAAGTAGGTAGTAACCAATACTGTCTTTTTGTAAGTAGGTAGTAACCAATACTGCCTCTTGTAAGTAGGTAGTAACCAATACTGACTCTTGTAAGTAGGTAGTAACCAATACTGCCTCTTGTAAGTAGGTAGTAACCAATACTGCCTCTTGTAAGTAGGTAGTAACCAATACTGCCTCTTGTAAGTAGGTAGTAACCAATACTGTCTTTTTGTAAGTAGGTAGTAACCAATACTGTCCTTTATAATGGGGTGATAATAGTTTCCATGTTTCTGTGAGTCTTGTTCAAAAAACAATCAGCGTTTTATTAATTGAAGGTGACAGCTGTGAGTTTAAGTCTTGTCACGAGAGACAAACATAAATTATTCATCTCTCCTCCTAGAGACTTCAGCACCACGGGAGACGAACGGTGAGTTTTAATGCTGTTTGTCGTGAATAAAAGAAAATAGGGTCAACTAAGACTTTTGTTATTTAATGCATTGTAGGAGGTAACTTTGTAGGATAAACAGAGGCCTCTTCTTTTTTCGTCTTTTTTTTTTCTTTTTGTTTGGAGGGGGTGTTTGAGTGGGTGCGTGGAGGAGGAGGTCGCTAAAAGCTTCCGTGATGCTGAGTGGGATACTCCCTCTTCCCTCTCCACCACACACACACACAAGAACGCGCAAGAGAGCACATCATCCATCCCATCATCCATCTCACCATCCATCCCATTATCCATCCTACCATACATCCCACCATCCATCCCATCATCCATCTCACCATCCATCCCATCATCCATCCCATTATCCATCTCACCATCAATCCCATCCTCCATCCCATTATCCATCCCATTATCCATCCCATCCATCCCATCATCCATCTACCATCATCCATCATCTCCATCATCCATCCACCCTCCATCAACAATCATCCATCATCATCCCACCATCCATGCATCATCATCTCACCATCCATCCCATCATCCATCCATTATCCATCTCACCATCATCCATCCTCCATCCATTATCCATCCCATTATCCATCCCATTCATCCCACCATCCATCCCATCATCCATCCCATCATCCATCCCACCATCTATCCCATCATCCATCCCATCATTCATTCCATCATTCATCACACTATCCCTCCCACCATCCATCCCTTCATCCATCCCAACATCCATCCCATCCATCCCACCATCCATCCCACTATCCATCCTATCAGCCATCCCATCATCCATCCCACCATCCATCCCATCATTCATCCCACCATCCATCCCATCATCCATCCCACCATCCATCCCATCATTCATCCCCATCCATCCCACCATCCATCCCATCATCCATCCTATCATCATCCATCATCCATCCACCATCCATCCATCTTTCATCCCACCATCCATCCACCATCCATCCATCATCCATCCATCATTCATCCTATCATCCATCCAACATCCATCCATCATCCACCATCCATCCATCATCCATCCATCATCATCCATCATCCATCCATCCATCTCCACCATCCATCCCATCATCCATCCCACCATCCATCCCATCATCCATCCATCATCCATCCACAATCATCCACCATCCATCCATCATCCATCCCACCATCCATCCCATCATCCATCCATCATCCATCCACCATCCATCCATCATCCATCCCATCATCCATCCATCATCATCCCATCTCCATCCCACCATCCATCCACCATCCATCCCATCATCCATCCCACCATCCATCCATCATCCATCCATCATTTATCCACCATCCATCCATCATCCATCCATCATCCATCCATCATCCATCCATCCATCCATCCATCATCCATCCACCATCCATCCCATCATCCATCCCATCATCCATCCCACCATCCATCCACCATCCATCCCATCATCCATCCATCCATCATCCATCATCCATCCATCATCCATCCCATCATCCATCCCACCATCCATCCCATCATCCATCCCACCATCCATCCCATCATCCATCCCATCATCCATCCCACCATCCATCCCATCATCCATCTCATCATCCATCCCATCATCCATCCCACCATCCATCCCATTATCCATCCCATCATCCATCCCATCATCCATCCCATCATCCATCCCATCATCCATCTCATCATCCATCCCATCATCCATCCCATCATCCATCATCATCATCTCATCCCATCATCCATCCCATCATCCATCCCATCATCCATCCCATCATCCATCCCACCATCCATCCCATCATCCATCCCATCATCCATCCCATCATCCATCCCATCATCCATCCCACCATCCATCCCATCATCCATCCCACCATCCATCCCATCATCCATCCCATCATCCATCCCACCATCCATCCACCATCCATCCATCATCCATCCACCATCCATCCATCATCATCCATCATCCATCCATCATCCATCCACCATCCATCCATCATCCATCCACCATCCATCCCATCATCCATCCCATCATCCATCCCACCATCCATCCCATCATCCATCCCATCATCCATCCCATCATCCATCCCACCATCCATCCCATCATCCATCCCATCATCCATCCCATCATCCATCCCATCATCCATCCCATCATCCATCTCTATCATCCATCCATCATCCATCCATCATCTCATCCCATCATCCATCCACCATCCATCCCATCATCCATCTCATCATCCATCCTCATCATCCATCCACCATCCATCCCATTATCCATCCCATCATCCATCCATCATCCATCCCATCATCCATCCATCATCCATCTCATCATCCATCCATCATCCATCCATCATCCATCTCATCATCTCATCCATCATCATCCATCATCCATCCCATCATCCATCCCATCATCCATCCCACTCATCCATCCCATCATCCATCCCATCATCCATCCCATCATCCATCCCATCATCAATCCCACCATCCATCCCATGAGATTTACTGATAGTTGTTGGGAGAGTTGTGAACAATGCATTACGCGATGACGCATTACGCGATGACGCATTACGCGATGACGCATTACGCGATGACGCATTACGCGATGACGCATTACGCCATGACGCATTGCTTATTTTCGTTGGACGATATAATGAATCATCTCTCGTCAAATTTACGGCCAAGTTTCGGATGACGAATTGTGTGCCGATAAATTTCTAGCTGGTGGATGGTATGGCGGAATCTTCACTTCATAAGTGTTCGTCCAGGTGTGATTCGTCAGGTGGTGATTCTTCCGGTTGGGATTCGTACGACTGTGATTCTTGTACGGTGGTGATTTTCGTCCGGTGGTGATTCGGAAGACTTGGTTTACATCTGCTTGGAGATCTGCTCTGTCCTCATTGGATTCCCGTCATACGAATTCTAGTATCGTCTGCAAAGATTGATGCAGTGCTGTTATTTATGTCTCTGATATGTCGGATATGAGGATGAGGACAAGAGTGAGGGCGAGTACTGTGCCTTATGGAACATAGTTTTTCACTCTGGCAGTCTCTGACTTTGTTACTACTACCGTTGTGTTCTATTTGTTAGAAAGTTAAAAACCCATCTGCCCACTTTTCCAGTCATTCATTTTCCACACATTTTGTGCTCTGTTACACCATGATCGCGCTTGTTGAAAGCTTTTGAAAGGCCTATGTATACATCTGTATTTTGTTTGTCTTCCAGTGCATCCAAGACCACGTCGTGATGGTCCAGGAGTTGTGACAGGAATGGGTGACTTGTTCTAAACTCGTGCTGCTCTGGGTTGTACAATAGTTGTGAATACACGTGGTTAGTGATCTTACTTGTTAAAACATTTTCAAAGGATTTGATAACGTGGAATGTCAGCATTATCGACTTATAGTTCATTGTTATTACTTTACTGCCACCTTTGTGAACTTGACTTTTATCCATTGTTTTTAATGTCTGAGGTCTGACCCCTGAGTCCAGGCTTACTGTCTACAGAATATTTAAGGCACGTGAGACGGGTTTCTTGCAGTTCTTAATGAACATGGAGTTCCACCAGTTTGGGCCTTAGGCAGAGTGCATGATAATGCGATGGCTTTTTTTTTTTTGAAGTCGATGGGGCTAGGATTATGTTAGAAATTGTGGAGATGTTTGCGAAGTGTTGAGTCTAGTTCATTCTTTACTCTGATTAATGGCTCACTGAACAAATAGTGATATTAAAACTTCAGTATATCACTCATTTCTTATGTGTTGTCAGTGTAAGTCCCGTCTCATGGTCAGTGTAAGTCCCGTCTCATGGTCAGTGTAAGTGCCGTCTCATATCAGCAAGAGACGGATACTGGCTGTGATTACCCTAGATTTTCACATGTGAAGAAGTAGTTTGGATTTCTTTTAATTTCGTTAATTATTTCTAGCTCTTTCTGTCTCTCCTGAACTCTATATAACTCATTAAATTTGAGTTTAAAGTCTTCTATTTTTCTAGCCATTGTTTTCTTCTACACTTCAGATGGTCTGAATCTCTTGAGAAATTACATTATTCTTCATCTTTCTCTAACTTGCGCCTTCTCTTCTCTTTCCTTAGTGGCACGAGTCTTAAGCAAACTTCTAGTGACACAGTTAATCCTCTCGAGACATTAGTTCAGATCAATGTTAACAGACATATCTTCGTAGTATATTTCATTGAGGACCTGATTTATTTGACCCCAGTTGATATTTTTCATTGTTAAAGTTGAACTTGTTAAAAAAAATTCCTCATAGTTCTTTGGCTGTTCAGGATCAGTGTACATCCGGTGTGAATTTCTATTAGGTTATATTCCGTTATTCATGAATGTAAGATCAATGGAATCATCCAGTCTCGTCGATACGACTGTTTGCTGGCCGAAGGGAAACTTATTCCAAAGTTTTAATAGTTCATTTCTCGAAGGATTATCTCGACAGTTACAGCATTTACTACATTCGTCCATATCAAATAACTTAAATTGAAATCACCAAGCAACAAGGAGTTTGATGCTGGGGCTAAAAGGTTTTCCAGACAGTTTTCAATTTTTGATAACTGGTCTTTGAATTATTAGGGAAGTTGTATCATTCGACTTATATACAAAGCAAATAACAAACGCTGATTTTAAATCTTTGCTGTCCAAACTTCAACTACATCACTTGCGGTTTAGTAAATGTGCAAATGAGTGTTGCTCTAATAAACAGGCCAACCCCCTCCCCCTTGTTGCCTGTTCTCTAGTTCATATCTAAGAAAGTTGTTCTCAGGTATTCACATTTCGTTTTGAAAGTGATCTTTTATGTAAATTTCTGTGAAAGCTGTAAACATTGCTTTTGAGTCTGTGAGGAATAAGCTAATAAGCGGTATTTTGTTGTTTATCAATGATTTAGACCTTGTATATTTACAAACACAAAAGATGCCTTCTTGCGAGGAATTTTCTCGTTGATATTACTGTGTGTGGGTCAGGTGTGAAGGCCACTGACTGCCCTCACTCTAACATGTTCCAAGGTGGTGAAACGTTTTTTTTGTTTCCTGGCACTAGATTGCTTCTGCATTCTCAACGGTTGTAAATACTGTAATAGTTTACTCACGTGCTTTGTGGGTTGGTAGCCTTTTCAAATGGTATGCGGGGCAGTTTGCGTTATAGCATTTTTCTATATATTCCTGTATGTAACCCGTTTTAAAGTAATGAAACGTGTGCAAGGAATACAACGACACGTTCCTTTGGTCAAGAGATCACAGCACTTTTATTTTCGATGGTCAAATCTACACTTTCCATTAATATTTTCAGATATTCCGCATTTACAGACACCCCAAACACAGAATTTTCACTTTTCGCTTTTTCGTAGGCTGTGATTTGTGGGGGATAAGTAAGTTCGTACATCTGTACCAGCAGCAGTAACAGCACCAGCAACAGCAACATCAACAGCACCAGCAACAGCACCAGCAACATCAACAGCACCAGCTAAAGCACAATTTTGCAACACCATCTCTCTTTAGCTGAAGTACAAATGCAGAGTAACAGAAATGAGAAACGCAGTGCATATCACCACAGGTAAAAAAAAGCACAATTTTGCAACACCATCTCTCTTTTTTTACCTGTGGTGATATGCACTGCGTTTCTCATTTCTGTTACTCTGCATTTGTACTTCAGGCAAACCTGTGCTATTTTACAAATGAGTTTCTTTTTTCGCCCTCATAGTCCTGCGTGTGTGTTTCCTCCACACCTGTTATGATCCTGCATCTCCGCGCCATCTATTATCACCTCTCGTGTTTCATCACAGCTCTTATTCATGTCTGGCAATTTCTCCAGAAGGAATTATTTGTGCTTACTGTTATTTTTTCCCCACCTGTGCAATACTCTCTCACCGTTTTATCTTTCTCGTGAAGATGAGGTGGAGATCATCTACGAACATGACACAACTCATTGCAACTCACAACATATGCTCTTCACATTGTGTTTAAACTTATCGTTCGAGTTTCGTCTGGTCGTAGTCACGAATGAGACTTTTTTTTTTCCAGTCGTCAGGCTTAATGTGTCTTACAAAAAAAATTTTATTTAACTAACGCAGCAGTTAGGGCTGATGGATCAGACTTGTCGTGACTGCAGGAGACGTCTGTCAGTCTGCACACTGGGGGAACTCTTGTGGTGATTCATACGGTGGTCATTCATACAGTGGTCATTCATACAGTTGGGATTCATACGGTGGTGATTCAACGGTGGTGACTCATACGGTGATGATTCAACGGTTCTGACTCATACGGTAGTGATTCAACGGTGCTGACTCATACGGTGGTGATTCAATGGTAGTGACTCATACGGTGGTGATTCAACGGTGCTGACTCATACGGTGGTGATTCAATGGTAGTGACTCATACGGTGGTGATTCAACGGTGCTGACTCATACGGTGGTGATTCAATGGTAGTGACTCATATGGTAGTGACTCATACGGTGGTGATTCAACGGTGCTGACTCATACGGTGGTGATTCATATGGTGGTGTAGGGACAACTCAACCAGCTCTGACCTAGTGCAGAGACAACTCAATTAGCGCTGACCTAGTGTAGGGACATCTCAGCTAGTTCTGTCCTTCAGCACAGAGCCAAGGTCGACTAAGCTTGGCTGAGTGTCGTCATATGCTTAAAACCAATCTTGGCAGAAATTGCCACATTTGGGGCGAGAAACAAAACGCAAGCACAAGACAGAAGGTGTGTCCGAGCTGTGACTCAGATTGGATGTGTCTAGACATGATCCAGTTGTCTTTGCAAATACCCGAAGAATATTGGGGGACTGGGAGAGAGAGAGAGAGATAGAGAGAGAGAGAGAGAGAGAGAGAGAGAGAGAGAGAGAGAGAGAGAGAGAGAGAGAGAGAGAGAGAGAGAGGAGGTGGCAGGAGAGGGAGGGAAATGATTTTAAATCTGTTGCTGTGAACCCACTGTTTCAGTGGCCAGTTGAACCTCATTCGCGAATGTCGTTACAACATAGCACTGTTTCAGTGGCCAACTGAACCTCATTCGTGAATGTCGTTCCAGCACAGGTGTTTACACTCAAACCTTCGCTTACACACGAGATCCTTCACTGCCTTCCTCACATACTAATCATAAATTTGGGGCTGTCTGCCGGTGCTATTGTGCGAGCTGTCACTGAGAGAGAACTGTATGACGGTGCAGCTGAGGCGATTGGTGCCATGAACATTTTCAGAAAACACTTGTTGGAATGTGACCGAGTATACTTCCTGTGGAGAAATATATTTCTGTGAGTATAATGAGCCGGGTTCCCATCCTTGCCAGCAAAGCAGCCAAGAGTACGTCCCATGGTTGTGTAAATTAGACTCATGAATGTCAGGTTTCTTCTCTCATGGAGTGCCAGGTCCTCTCTCCTCTGTATGAAGAATTAAAATCTTGGAGTATGAGGGTGAGTGAGTTGAGGGTGAGTATGGGAGTACAAGTGAAGTGGCAGTGCTAGGAATGAGAGAACCAGATACTCAGCATCTCCTCTTCAGTGTTTGACCTTCCTGAACTCTTAAAACAAGCACAGTGTAGGTTTGGACTCTTGAAACAGATATTATGCAGGTCTTGACTCTTGAAACAGGTATTATGCAGGTCTTGACTCTTGAAACAGGTATTATGCAGGTCTTGACTCTTGAAACAGGTATTATGCAGGTCTTGACTCTTGAAACAGGTATTATGCAGGTCTTGACTCTTGAAACATGTATTATGCAGGTCTTGACTCTTGAAACAGGTATTATGCAGGTCTTGACTCTTGAAACATGTATTATGCAGGTCTTGACTCTTGAAACAGGTATTATGCAGGTCTTGACTCTTGAAACAGGTATTATGCAGGTCTTAACTCTTGAAACAGGTATAGTGTAAACCTTGACTCTTGAAACAGGAGGTCGTCTACCTGGATGTCGTTCCGGGGGGGTCAATGCCCCCTGCAACCCCGTCCTTGACCAGGCCTCTCTATCCACTTTCTTTACACCGTTTCTTTACTTCTACGTCCCTTTCACTACAATGTGTGTGTGTGTGTGTGTGTGTGTGTCCCTTTCCCTTCTTACCCTCGCCAGTCTCCCCTCACATCATCTTCCCTCTCCTCACACACTTTATCTCATCCCTCACCTCTCCCCTCTACCCCTTCCCCTCACTTTCCACAAGAGTAAGCAGGGTACAACACTGGAAGCCAGACCAGCTTCAGTACTCACAACTCATCCCAACTAATTAGCAGACGACCAAAGTAGTCCTGGGAAACTCAGGAGAGGATATTTTCTGGGTAAAGTGATGTTTATATATATATATATATATATATATATATATATATATATATATATATATATATATATATATATATATATATATATATATATATATATATATATATATATATATATATATATATATATACTATATATATATGTCGTACCGATTAGGTAAAACTGGTCAATTAGCAAGAACTCATCTAAAATTAAGTCCTTTCTAAAATTTTCTCTTATACGTTTAAAGATATATTTTTTTCATTTATGTTATTGTAAGAATTTATTTTTTTGTACCAAGAGAAACTTTGAAAACCTACCTAACCTTATTACAACAAACGCAATTTAATTTAGCCTAACCCAACTAAATATATTTTAGATACGTTAACATTAATTTAATAATAAACAAACACAATGAAATATATTTTTTTCGTTATGTTCAGAATGATTTTGGCGAAATTATTGCATACACAAATTTTCACTTGTCTTATATGGCAATGTGACCGTTGCTATTTAAGCCAGAATCGCAAGTTTTACCTAATCGGCACGACATATATATATATATATATATATATATATATATATATATATATATATATATATATATATATATATATATATATATATATATATATATTATATATATATAATGGAGTGTGTAGGTTCGAATCCTGTTGTGCACTGAGAGATAATGTTTGCAAATAATTTCGCAAGAATAATAATAATGTATGTATATAAATTTATACAGGAGGGACGTTCTATGCACTGATATGCGTTTTATACACACTATAAAAAGTTTTACACACACTGAAAGACATCATTTTATTCATACTGGAAACTGTTTTATGCATATAGAAAGACGTTTTATACACTTAAAAACGATTTATACACACGCAAAGATGTTTCATACACTTGTAAAGATGTTCTCTATACACACACACCCAGAAATTTCTAAAATACACACACACACACACACACACACACACACACACAAGGTAGATAGCGACAGGATGTTCCAGAGAGGGAACACAGAAACAAGGGGACACAACTGGAAGCTGAAGACTCAGATGAGTCAAAGGAATGTTAGGAAGCATTTCTTCAGCCATAGAGTAGTCAGGAAGTGGAATAGTCTAGCGAACGATATAGTGGAGGCGAGAACCATACATAGTTTTAAGACAAGGTATGATAAAGCTCATGGAGCAGGGAGAGCAGAGACCCAGTAGCGGACAGCGAAGAGGCGGGGCCAGGAGCTGAAGACAGTTGAAGACTCCGATGAATCACAGCGATGTTAGGAGGTATTTTTTCAGTCAGAGTTGTCAGGAAGTGGAATAGTCTGGGAAGTGATGTAGTGGAGGCAGGATCCATACATAGCTTTAAGAAGAGGTGTGATAAAGCTCATGGAGCAGGAAGAGTGACCTAGTAACGGCCAGTGAAGAGGCGGTGGCCAGGAGCTGTGAATCAACCCTTGCAACCACAACTAGGTGAGTACAACTAGGTGACTACACACACATACTCACAATAGTGTAAATAAGAGTACATAAAATGTGCTTGGGGGTGCACACACACGTGCGCGGATGATGTAAAATTAATGAAGAGAATCACATCGGAGGAGGACCAAGCAGGACTTCAAACAGACCTGGACAAGCTTGACATCTGGTCTAGCAACTGGCTTCTCGAATTCAATCCCACCAAATGCAAAGTCATAAAGATCGGAGAAGGGCAAAGAAGACCGCTGACAGAGTACAGGCTAGGCGGACAAAGGCTACAAACCTCGGCAAAGGAGAAAGACCTTGGGGTGAGTATAACGCCAAGCACGTCTCCGGAGGCACACATCAACCAGATAACTGGGGCAGCATATGGGCGACTGGCAAACCTAAGATTAGCGTTCCGTTACCTTAACAAGGAATCGTTCAAGACACTGTACACCGTGTACGTCAGGCCCATACTAGAATATGCAGCACCAGTCTGGAACCCACACCTGGTCAAGCACGTAAAGAAACTAGAGAAAGTGCAAAGGTTTGCGACAAGATTAGTTCCACAACTCAGGGGTCTGTCCTATGAAGAAAGGTTGAGGGAAATAGGACTAACAACACTGGAGGAAAGAAGGGTCAGAGGAGACATGATAACGACATACAATATACTGCGGGGAATCGACAAGGTAGACAGTGACAGGATGTTCCAGAGAGGGAACACAGAAACAAGGGGACACAACTGGAAGCTGAAGACTCAGATGAGTCAAAGGGATGTTAGGAAGCATTTCTTCAGCCACAGAGTAGTCAGGAAGTGTAATAGTCTAGCACACGATATAGTGGAGTCAGGAACCATACACAGTTTTAAGACGAGGTATGATAAAGCTCATGGAGCAGGGAGAGCAGAGACCCAGTAGCGGACAGAGAAGAGACGGGGCCAGGAGCTGAGTCTCGACCCCTGCAACCACAATTAGGTGAGTACAATTAGGTGAGTACACACACACACACAACAGGCCTAGTGTCTAATCGACATGTGCCTAGGACAGAATGGTAACTAACACACACACGAAGATAAATATGTTATACACGCACTAGGATAAATAACATTGCTGTCCTGGTGGTTCACACACAACACACAGGCTTGCGTTTGAGGCCCAGTCCGCCTTTGTACGACTGCGTCTGTGTATTTGCGAGGGTATTTGCGTCTCTCTCGTATCGTTGCCTGTAGCCAGGGCCAGAAATGGTCTCAAAATAGTACTGGTATAAAAGTGGACAGAAACCACGGCGGCATGAAAGTGGATAAGAAAACCGGGATTGTAAATATATAGACAGTTTGGTGTACAAGTGGACGGAAAGAGTGAAAGTCTGAAAGTGGACGGAAAGAGTGAAAGTCTGAAAGTGGACGGAAAGAGTGAAAGTCTGAAAGTGGACGGAAAGAGTGAAAGTCTGAAAGTGGACGGAAAGAGTGAAGGTTTGAAAGTGGACGGAAAGAGTGAAAGTTTGAAAGTGGACGGAAAGAGTGAAAGTCTAAAAGTGGACGGAAAGAGTGAAAGTCTGAAAGTGGACGGAAAGAGTGAAAGTCTGAGAGTGGATGGAAAGAGAAAAGGTTTAAAAGTGGACGGAAAGAGTGAAAGTCTGAAAGTGGACGGAAAGAGTGAAAGTTTGAAAGTGGACGGAAAGAGAAAAGGTTTGAAAGTGGACGGAAAGAGTGAAAGTCTGAAAGTAGACGGAAAGAGTGAAAGTCTGAAAGTGGACGGAAAAAGTGAAAGTCTCAAAGTGGACGGAAAGAGTGAAGGTTTGAAAGTGGACGGAAAGAGTGAAAGTCTGAAAGTGGACGGAAAGAGTGAAGGTTTGAAAGTGGACGGAAAGAGTGAAAGTTTGAAAGTGGACGGAAAGAGTGAAAGTCTGAAAGTGGACGGAAAGAGTGAAAGTCTGAAAGTGGACGGAAAGAGTGAAAGTCTGAAAGTGGACGGAAAGAGTGAAAGTTTGAAAGTGGACGGAAAGAGTGAAAGTTTGAAAGTGGACGGAAATAGTGAAAGTTTGAAAGTGGACGGAAAGAGTGAAAGGAAAGTCTGAAAGTGGACGGAAAGAGTGAAAGTCTGAAAGTGGACGGAAAGAGTGAAAGTCTGAAAGTGGACGGAAAGAGTGAAAGTCTGAAAGTGGACGGAAAGAGTGAAAGTTTGAAAGTGGACGGAAAGAGTGAAAGTTTGAAAGTGGACGGAAATAGTGAAAGTTTGAAAGTGGACGGAAAGAGTGAAAGTCTGAAAGTGGACGGAAAGAGTGAAGGTTTGAAATTGGACGGAAAGAGTGAAAGTCTGAAAGTGGACGGAAAGAGTGAATGTTTGAAAGTGGACGGAAAGAGTGAAGGTTTGAAAGTGGACGGAAAGAGTGAAAGTTTGAAAGTGGACGGAAAGAGTGAAAGTCTGAAAGTGGACGGAAAGAGAGAAAGTTTGAAAGTGGACGGAAAGAGTGAAAGTTTGAAAGTGGACGGAAAGAGTGAAAGTTTGAAAGTGGACGGAAAGAGTGAAAGTCTGAAAGTGGACGGAAAGAGTGAAAGTTTGAAAGTGGACGGAAAGAGTGAAAGTCTGAAAGTGGACGGAAAGAGTGAAAGTCTGAAAGTGGACGGAAAGAGTGCAAGTCTGAAAGTGGACGGAAAGAGTGCAAGTCTGAAAGTGGACGGAAAGAGTGAAAGTCTGAAAGTGGACGGAAAGAGTGAAAGTCTGAAAGTGGACGGAAAGAGTGAAGGTTTGAAAGTGGACGGAAAGAGTGAAAGTCTGAAAGTGGACGGAAAGAGTGAAAGTTTGAAAGTGGACGGAAAGAGTGAAAGTCTGAAAGTGGACGGAAAGAGTGAAAGTCTGAAAGTGGACGGAAAGAGTGAAAGTCTGAAAGTGGACGGAAAGAGTGAAAGTTTGAAAGTGAACGGAAAGAGTGAAAGTCTGAAAGTGGACGGAAAGAGTGAAAGTCTGAGAGTGGACGGAAAGAGTGAAGGTTTGAAAGTGGACGGAAAGAGTGAAAGTCTGAAAGTGGACGGAAAGAGTGAAAGTCTGAAAGTGGACGGAAAGAGTGAAAGTCTGAAAGTGGACGGAAAGAGTGAAAGTCTGAAAGTGGACGGAAAGAGTGAAAGCTTGAAAGTGGACGGAAAGAGTGAAAGTCTGAAAGTGGACGGAAAGAGTGAAAGTTTGAAAGTGGACGGAAAGAGTGAAAGTCTGAAAGTGGACGGAAAGAGTGAAAGTCTGAAAGTGGACGGAAAGAATGAAGGTCTGAAAGTGAACAGAAACAGTGAAGATCAGTAAGTGGACAAAAACTGCAGTTTGTGTAGCTTGAGCTCTAGCTCTTGGGCCCTTACCATAATTTTTTTGTCTTCCGGGTTAATTCCATTATTGTTGTAATGGAGCTGGACAAGCACCTAAAGTCAGGTACTGACTGTGGTTCTTACGTCGGTTTGCGTGCGACCATCAATAACAGCCTGGTTGATCAGGCCCTGATCCACCCCGAGGCCTGGTCATGGACCACGCCGGGGGGACGTTGACCCCCGGAACACCCCGCAGGTATGGTTACAATGTATGTCCTTGTTCTTCCTCCCGTCATAAAGCGGGATGCAATCGACAGACGGAGGATCAAGCCTCCACCCCTCCTGAATAACCCACATGGGTTTATCGCTGCATAAATATAGTGTTAGGTGCTGGAGTATGGTGTATGGTGAAGAAATACACATGTGCAACATCTGAGTATTTTTTTTTTTGTAGTTGTCTACAAATAAAGATACCCAGATGTTACGCATGTGTATAATTCCTCGTCTTGTCGTTACTGCGTACGATACATGTACGTGGCGTATGACCGAGTTTGATTTGGAGCTGCGCTTTCTTAATGACTCCGAGTTTACCTCTTGTCTTCTATCCAATCTTTCGCCTGGCTTAAAGGAAGTTATTTCTCGATTCTTTATATTGGGTGTGGGCGGACTAGCACTGGTACTGCGCATTCAAGGACTGGTGGGAAATATATGGGGATGAATGATTTTAATGAGTAAATTTTGCTTTTTTTTTATGGATTTCTGAAGGTCATCAACATTTTTGTTGACCTAGATGGTGACGTTGTTTTGTAGGTGTGTTACAGGTGACAAGTTTGGCATAATGTCCACCCAGAGACTCCTCTCCTGGCTCACGAGTTACTAGCCCTCCCATGAACTGCTGCCCTCCCATGAACTGCTGCCCTCCCATGAAATACTGTTCCCACTTTCATTTTCCCTACGTCCTTTTCGATTATTATGTAATTGTTGCGCGGTGTACTCGAGTATCCCCTCGGATTAATCAAGTACTCTCTCCATCACTGTGTACTCGAGTATCCCCTCGGATTAATCAAGTACTCTCTCCATCACTGTGTACTCGAGTATCCCCTCGGATTAATCAAGTACTCTCTCCATCACTGTGTACTCGAGTATCCCCTCGGATTAATCAAGTACTCTCTCTCCACCACTTCCGAGTTTCCAGCAGTCTTCTCTTCCTTTCTTATTTCATAACTGTAGTCTACACCTCCAGTGGCAAGTCATTTACATGTACTGTTTAACAGAAATGGACCTTGAACCGAACCTCAGGGAACGCCAGTGTTTACACTTGCCCTTCCCAGTGTCTTACGCATCACCTTCGTGAACTAGCGACGTGGAGGTCGCTGATGCTAGCTTGTTTTTGAGAAATTCCAACGATAAAGATTAAGATTTGTTCATATTTTTTTTAACCTAGAGGATTAGTCACCCAGGATAACCCAAGAAAATCAGGGGGTCATCGAAGAATGTCTGTCTTATTTCCTTTGGGGTCCTGTAATCTTGCCCCCACAAGATGCGACCCACACCAATCGACTAACACCCGGGTATCTACTTGCTTGCTAGGTAAACAAGGACAACAGGTGTAAGGAAACACGCCCAGCTTTTGCACCCGTGTCGGGGATCGAACCACGGACACTCAGAGTGTGAGGTGAGAGGGTTGCCAACCAAGCCACGGGACACTAAGATGTTGGGTTTCTCTGTCTCTGTCTGTCTGTATCTCTCTCTCTCTCTCTCTCTCTCTCTCTCTCTCTCTCTCTCTCTCTCTCTCTCTCTCTCTCTCTCTCTCTCTCCCACCGCCCATGACCCTCCCCCTCGACAATTTGAGGTTCATATTACCACTTGAGAAAGTCTGGGCTCTCGCACACCTCTTCCTCTCTCACCCTCAAGACTACCCACCCCCACCCCCCTTACGCTTTTATCACATCTTCTCTCCTCCTCATTTTATCTGCTACGTCGCCTTGCTCTCTTCACCATGTTATCATCTCTTCCTTGTTCTTCCCTTATCTTTCTTTGTGCCTTCTCGTGGCTTGGTTGTTAGCGTCCTCAACTCACACAGTGAGAGACCGTGGATCGATCCCCGGCACGGGTGAATCGTTGGGCATGTTTCCGTACACCTGCTGCCCCTATTCACCTAGCAGCAAGTAGGTGCCTGGGTGGGTCGCATCCTGGCTAATGTTCTGCACAACCACGGACTTTCTATATAGTATATCAGTGATGTCAGCTATGGTCTGTAAAGAGTTGTAACATGTATTTGTAGAAATAAAAATTTATTATTATTATTAATTATTTATTATTATTATTGTTATTATCCGTGCCTTATCTTCTGCCAATTAATTCAGTGTGTTTATCTCCCTGTATCTGCAACGATAATAAAAAGATTACTCGCCGAAGATAAAAAAAAAGAAATTAATAAAGTCAGGTTTAATGAGAAACTATGATAAAGGAAGAATAAGGAAGTGCCTGTTGTAACAGATTCTGGCACCACCAGTGATACTCGTCCAGATCTGAACGTATCGACATTACTTCTTTTATTTTCTTGGGAGACAAACATTTTTGCGGGTTTGTGCAACTTAGACTACTCTAACTTAACTTTAGATAGAGTGACTATTATCTTGAGGTGTATAGGAGACGCTCAGGTGTAAATTTTAGAAACTTGCAAAAGCAGATTAATGTAGTAAGCGAAGGATGGTTCTATAATTCACTGGTTAATATGCAGGATTCTGCCTTATTATAATAATGTTTATAAAATTTTTGGTGTGGTGAAAAATGCTCCATAAGTGTCAGTGGACGGGGTTTGTTCTGAAATCGAACGTGTATTAGACCTGGTCAGTTGAGTGGACAGGAGAGAGAGGAGAGGTGTGTACCTGGTGTTTACCTGTAAGGCAGTGTAGGGAAAACAGTGGATGGAGCAAGGCGTCATGGTGTATGGGGGTGGTATTTTGGGTAAGTTTTAGGCCATAGGTTGTTTTGGTGATTGTGTTTGTACTCTAATAAGGCCCTAGTATGTGGAGGGGCCTGTTTACGTTTTGGAAAGTACAGGTGAAGTGATTTTGACTAGAGGCCGGCAGAAGGGTGGGGTCATGGAGACCCACTGTTTTCATATGGCCTAAAAAACCACTTGTATCTGTGTATTAGTGGATGTGAAATACGGTGAAGGCAGGTTTTGTATATATTTAAGGTATACTGGTGTATGGTATTTGTTGTAACAGGGTTGTGTTTTATATTTACACTTACTGTTAATTAATATAGTATTATATTTTTGTATACGTTGGCTTATCTATCCTTTCTGATAAGAGCAGACCATCTAGTTAAGCTTCTTGTGAAGAAACAAGCTTGGCCTTTGGTTGGTCTATTTTGTGTAAAATTTTAAATGCCCCTAGATAAGGCTTTACCCCTAAACACCAGCATTAATTTGCGTAACATTTAATTTGCGTAACACTGGTCAACAACAAAACATTTCGCTGTCAAAGATATTTGAAGGTATTTAGGGTATGTTGGGGTTGCTGAATTCGAAAATGGCAGGATTTTCGAACTGGCTCTAGTTTGTGAGTTACTGCATACCTATACCACTCAATTAACTGGGAACTTAGCCCTAACACGTGTATATGTAGTGAAAATTTGTATATGCAGATAGTTTTAATAAAGATTAGAATTTTATTTTTAAATTATTTAATATTTAACGAAAGGAGTTGTATCAACAACGATCACGTGGCAATTCTGTAACCTTTATTTTGTTATTTTTTCCAGATAAACATGAGTTCTTCACCAAGAGTCTGCTTAAACAATCCCAATGCATTTTGCTACGTTTGTGGCGAATAATCTTAGCAAAAACAAAGAAAAAACGTCATAGATTTTGTAAAACAAGCTTATCTTGGTTATTTTGAAGTGGCACTTGGAGAACAAGACGAGTCGTGGGCTTCCCATATAGGTTGCAAAACGTGTAGAATGCTACGACAGTGAAAAGTAGGCGAAGGAAAAGTTTAAATTCTGTGTGCCTGTGTTGTGCAGAGACCTGAAAAAACACAATGACGATTGTTATTTCTGTATGGTGAATGTGAATTGTTTCAATCTATACAAGAAAGTCAAGTGAAAATATCCTGATGTGGAGTCAGCAAGGAGACCTGTGCCACACAGTGAAGACGTTACCATACCAGTGTTTACAACACTGCCTGACCTTCCATTGTCAGATGTTGAAGAAACTCAGGGTTTAGGGTGTTACACAGGTGCTAGCAGTGGAAGTGAATATTAAGTAAGCATTTCAGCACCTTAGCAGTTTTCTCAAGAACTGTCAAAACAAGCATATGAACTTTTAGCATCCAGACTAAAAGAAAAGAACTGTCTGCAACAAAAAGTTAAAATAACAGATTATCGGACAAGAGAGGTTGAACTCCTTCCTTACTTCAGCCAAGATGAAGAACTTGTATACTGCAATAACATCTCTGGACTTCTTCGAATGGGACTAGAATATCGACCAGGAGATTAGCGGCTGTTTATAAACAGCTCCATTAGAAGCTTGAAATGTGACTTATTGCACATTGATAACCAATATGCATCTCTCCTAATTGCTCACTCAACAAAATTTAAAGAATACGAAAATATCAAAATGGTATTGGAGATTTGCTGTCATGAGCACAAGATGTCTGTGTTGATCTGAAGATGGTAAACTTCTTGCTTGGGCAACAGAGTGGATGTGCAAAGTACTTTGTTTCATCTGTTTGTGGGACAGTAGGACGAAGGCAGATTATTGATTAAAAATGACATGACCTTCAAGAGAAAACATGACTGTAGGTGCAGCAGTCATTAACGAGCTATTGGTTGACAGGGATAGCATTATTCTGCCACCAATTCACAGAGTTATGGCTAATGAATCAATTCGTTAAGGCCTCGGACAAAGATGGCAGTTGCTTCAAATACATTTGTAGATGGTTCCCTGGACTAAGTATGGAAAAACTGAAAGCTGGAATCTTTGATGGTCCTCAAATGCGAAAGGTTTTCAAGGATTCTAATTTAACAAAATGTATGAATTAGGTTGAAGTTTCAGCTTGGTGCAGTTATGTGTCAGTTGCAAGAACTTCTTGGTGAATCACAAAGCAGACACTTATGAAGAATTGGTGCAAAACACATTGACAAGCTTTAAGAATTTAGGTAGTAATATGAGCATAAAGGTACAACGTTTACATATGCAGTAATTAGTGGTATCTGAATTATCTTACTATGTTAATCTATTATATAGAATGAAGTATTAGTATGCATTACATGATTTGACTTTTGCATGATCTAAAAATAATTTTAATGAGATTTGTAAGTTAGCCCCACCTGATCAATAAACTTTTTCACATCTTTTAAGTGTTTCAGTAGGATACCAAATTTATCAAAAACCAGAGCCAATCGAGCAAAACCGATGACAAATTCAGAATCAGCCACAAACTTACCCTGAAATCGGTGTAATATCATTGGCCAGAAAATGAGTGTTGACCAATCAGTGTGTTGTTAACGGAGATTGGTTCCATAATCAGTGTTATAAACGGAAGATTATTCTTTAATTGACGTTGTAAATGGAGAATGGTTCTATAATTGATGTAAATGGAAGATTGTTCTGTAATTGATGTTCTAAAGGGAGGATGGTTCTATAATTGATGTAAACGGAGGTTGGTTCTATAATTGATGTAAATGGAAGATGGTTCTGTAATTGATGTTCTAAAGGGAGGAGAATCAATTAATGTTGTAAACGGAGGATGGTTCTATAATTAATGTTGTAAACCGAGGATGGTTCTATAATTAATGTAAACGGAGGATAGGATGGTTCTATAATTAGCACATTTATTACTCGATGAAGCCACATTTTAATTCTTAGTTTCAGTTTTTTGTTTTGTCTCTTTTGTTGAGAGATTGATGTGAGTGACAGAGAAGATGGGGGGAGGAGGACAGTAATGTTGGTGGAACACCTAAGACAAGGTGAGGGGGAAAGTGGACAGTAGTGAGAGTAGCAAAAAAGAGTAAGAGCATATAAATGAAGTAACGCAAAAAAAAAATGTGCAAAACATAATGAAAGTCTACATTAATGTGTTTGTGTCACTGACCTGTGTTTATTAAAACACTTGTCCTCCACCAGAGCAAGATGATGCCATCAACACCTGTGCCAACCTGGATTCTGGTGACGTGTTCTCCCTGCAGGGAGAAGAACACGTCAGGGCAACAGCCATTGTCATTAAGGTAGCTTGCTGGGGTAGGTAACGACCCACTGAAAATTAATTCTGATAGGTCGTTCTTCGGATTCCACTGTGGAGGTATCTCTCTCTGTGGTGAAATTCCACAGAAATGGTAAGAGGTAGATTCTTCACAGGATATATTGCAAAACACATCGTCTAGCAGTGTGAGAGGCTTAAGGCTTAACCTTTACTGTGGCCTCTGACAGATTACATTGCATAGCATATCTTCTAAGTTGACCAAGCTCCAGTGTGGCCCCCGACAAGACACATTGCATAAGGGATAAGATAGTGCAGGTGCTATACGGTCTTGTACAGGTCAGTGGAGTTTCCACTGTGATGTACCGATGTTTTGACCAGACACACACCAACAGTTTCAACTTTTACAGGAAACCTACTGATATCAGAGTCATTGGGAGGTGACGCCATGATAACTGAAGTCCTACCTGAGGTGACTTAACTTACAGATGCCATGACTGAAAAAATCCGTAACTAACCATCATATACAGTGATTAGAACGATTCACACACACAACCAAAACATCGTGATTGTAATAATTCACAATTAACCCATCAATACTGTGGCTGGAACAATTTGCATCACCCAACAAACACTGTTGGTGGAACAATTTGCACTTAATTAACTCACAAACACCGTCACCTGGAATAATTAGCAACGAACCCACAAATTATGAATTATTATCAGTAAGTTGTAAACTCTATAAACTGATTATCTACGTTTAAATATTATAATTATACAAACATTTCCAGAGTACGTATATATGCTGTGTGGATAAAAAAATGATATTAATTAATCATTCTTATTTTAGCGTGATTATATCCACTGGCAAATTCTAACGAGTAAAGAACGAAAATCACAAAACCATCACTGGAACTTTGTAAATGGTCCACGAGGGACCGAAACGTCGTCGTAAGCTCCCCTCTATGTGCGGGTTATTTATGTATCTAACGAGTAAAAACATGTGCATCGCTGGATATCCTTATTGACGAAATATTTCGCCTACACAGCAGGCTTCATCGGTCGAGTACAAAGGCGATGATACTGGAGACGGCAGGAGTGGAGAGGTAGGTTTGAGGTAGTCATTCCCTCAGCCTTGACGAGAGATGGTCACTCTTTTAGCCTAAAATGGTGGCACGAGGTCAGAGGCTTATGTACTGGAGCTGGAAGCAAGGTGTAGGTGGAGATGAGGTCACAAGTGAGCGGGGCCTAGTGGCGTAGGATATGCTATACAGCTGTTAGGAATAGAGCTGTATAAGACATCCCCTGTAGCAAGATACTAAGGTGTTGCTGCGTCAGACAGCAGCATCTGGGAATCTTATAGACACATCCGTCAGCATTTTGGGGGGAATTTTTTATCAAAAGTCTTTTTACTGTATCAAGATTTTTAAATACTACTTTGATATTAAAATTCTTAAGAAAGGAAGGTATATCAACCAAGTTTTCATGGTAAGGAGAACCAACATATTTTGGTTGAATAGGGTTGGTTGTCCTTTTGGATTGTAAAAGTATTTCTAGCTATTTTAAAGGATTTATCAATTACGTTTCTTGGGTATTTTAAATCATTAGCTATTTCATAAATTTTAGAGATTTCTTCATCTATGAACTCTGGACTACAAATACGAAAAGCTCCAGAGTTCATAGATGAAGAAATCTCTAAAATTTATGAAATAGCTAATGATTTAAAATACCAAAAACAATTGATAAATCTTTAAAATAGCTAGAAATACTTTTACAATCCAAAAGGACAACCAACCTATTCAACCAAAAATATGTTGGTTCTCCTAACCATGAAAACTTGGTTGATATGCTTCCTTTCTTAAGAATTTTAATATCAAAATAGTATTTAAAAATCTTGATACAGTAAAAGACTTTTGATAAAAAATTCCCCCAAAATGCTGACGGAAGTGTCTATAAGATTCCCTGTAAAATATGCGATAAAGTTTATTATGGTCAAACTGGTAAAAGTCTTGAACTAAGATTAAAACAACATAAATATAGCATTAGAACTGGACAAGATTCTAATGCTCTATTTATTCATGTGAGAGATTTTAACCATCCAATTGATTTTCAAAATGCTGAGAAAGTTGTATCAAGCAAGTCCATGGTTGAGAGGAATATAATAGAATCATGTTTCATAAAAAGTAGTTTTGAAAATATTATGAATATTTCTTTTGGTTTATATAAATTGGATTCATTTATAATTAATAAAATTTGGGAACAATTTAATGATAAATTGGACTAATCTTAATTCTTGGGAAGAGTTTCTCTTGAGTTCGAACAAGATGTCCTCTCTTGAGCTACTCTACCAGCAGCTGAAGGAAGAACTGAGGGTAGCTAAGCTTGAGATACAGCGACTGACTGAGGAAAACAAGAGGATTCGTAGTAATCCTCCTGTTGAGAATCCTCAAGCCAAGAAAGGAACCTGGACAGTGGCTGGAATGCATGGGACAAAGTTAAAGATCAAGAGGACGGATGGAGAGGTAGAATCAACGAAGAACCAGGAAACTGTTGTGGAGACATCGAACCGATTCTCCGTGTTACCCGATGAATGTGAGTCGACTACTCGGAACATCACGACGAACGACACCAAGGAAGGTAAGAACATTGTTCTTGTTGGGGATAGTCAGATTAGGTACATGGATAGAGCCTTCTGTTTGAAAGATAGAAGTAGGAGACAGAGGGTTTGCTTTCCTGGGGCTGGGATGGAGCATATTGTTAGCCGTCTGGACGACATCATGAGAGGTAATGGGAGCAATCCTATTATCTGTCTCAGTGCTGGAGGCAACGATGTTGGCAGACGTAGGAGTGAGGACCTGACTAGCAGGTATAGGTCAGCATTAGACATAATTAGGAAGAAGGGTGGGAACCCTATCATATGTGGTATTTTGCCAAGGAGAGGAGTTGGAGATGAATGGCTGTCCAGGGCAATTGGTGTCAATTGCTGCCTGGACAAATACTGTAAAGAAAATGCAGTAACATTCATTGACAACTGGGACCTCTTCTATGGTAGAAATGACATGTATGCCAGGGATGGGGTTCACTTATCCAGGTCTGGGGTGGGGGCACTGGCAACTGCAGTGGAGGGAGCTGTTAGGGCTTTAATCTAGAAAAAGTTAGTGGTATGGGTTTTGTTGAAAAAACAGTGAAATCTCAGTGTATTAATATTATGAGTTCTAGGGGAACTAGTAATAGACAGAATAAGGTTGATACTGGAAAGTCAGTGGCACTAGGTAACAAGGACTGTAATAGGAATAGTGGAAAAAACAGAAATGAGCAGGAAGGGTAAAGAGAAAGGAGGGTCTTTAAATGTATATTACACCAATAGTCGTAGTGCTAGGAATAAGATGGACGAGTTGAGATTAGTTGCAAGTGCGGGTAATATTGATGTTTTTGCAATAACTGAGACATGGTTTAATATGAAAAATCGGGACATGCCTGCTGAATGTCACATTCAGGGTTTTAAATTGTTCCAATTAGACAGAAATATCGGAAAGGGGGGTGGTGTGGCACTCTATGTCCGTGATAATTTAAATTGTTGCATAAAAACGGGTATAAAGTCTGAAATAACACATACAGAGTCTGTCTGGATAGAATTTTCAGAAGGGTGTGAAAAATTGATTTTAGGCGTGATTTACCGTCCTCCAAACTTAGATAGGGAACAAGGGAGACTACTTTGGGAAGAAATTGTTAAGGCCATAAGGCATGATAACGTAGTAATTCTAGGGGACTTTAACTTTAGTCAGATTAATTGGAATTTCTTGACAGGGAATTTAGAATCTAACGACTTTTTAGAAGTAGTTCAGGATTGCTTTTTGAAGCAGTTTGTGACAGAACTTACAAGGGGAAATAACTTCTTGACTTGGTTCTGGCAAGCAAGGAAACCCTTGTTAATAATTTAGAAATTACAGAGGAACTCGACTCAAGCGACCACAAGTCAATTACCTTTAGCATTGAATGGATGTATGATAGTAGGGATAATTCAGTAACGGTCCCAGATTTTTGCTTAGCAGATTATAATGGACTTAGAGAACACTTATCAACTGTGGACTGGGGTGACGAAGAGAGGTATCAATATGACAGTTTTCTTAACACTATACAGGCTGCCCAAAGAACATTTATCCTATATAAAGAAATTAGATCAAATAGAAATGACCCAAAATGGATGAATAATAGACTCAAGAATCTTTTAGGGCAGACGAAAAGAATTTATAGGCGCATAAAAAGAGGTGAAGGTCATCTTATAAATCAGTATCCTGACATTAAGAGGGACGTTAAAAAGGGGATAAGAAAAGCTAAACGGGACTATGAAATTAAAGTTGCTAGGGATTCAAAAACTAACCCAAAAAGTTTTTTCCAGGTTTATAGAACAAAAGTTAGGGATAAGATAGGTCCCCTTAAAAATAACTCTGGGCATCTTACTGACAAGGAGAATGATATGTGCTCTATTTTTAATAATTATTTTCTCTCGGTTTTCACACAGGAAGACACTAATAATATCCCAGTAATTAATTTTTACAGAGGCCCAGAAGAAGATAAATTATGTAATATCACAGTCACTAGCGAAATGGTTATGAAACAACTAGACCGACTGAAACAAAATAAATTGCCGGGTTCTGATGAGCTTTTTGCAAGGGTTCTTAAGGAATGCAAAATGGAACTCTGTGAACCATTATCTAACATTTTTAATTTATCTCTTCAAACAGGTGTAGTGTCTGATATGTGGAAGATGGCTAATGTAATTCCTATTTTTAAAGCAGGGGACAAGTCACTACCGTCAAATTACCGCCCAATAAGCCTGACCTCAATTGTAGCCAAATTACTAGAGTCAATAATAGCTGATATTATTAGAAGCCATCTAGATAACCATAATTTGATTAATGATACCCAGCATGGATTCACGAGGGGCCGTTCCTGCCTATCTAATTTATTAACCTTCTTCAGTAAAGCTTTTGAGGCTGTTGATCACGATAAAGAATTCGATATTGTTTATTTAGACTTTAGTAAGGCTTTTGATAGAGTACCGCACCAGAGACTGTTAAAGAAAGTGGCAGTTCATGGCATTGGGAGAAAAGTGCTGTCATGGATCGATTCATGGCTCACCAATAGGAAGCAGAGAGTGTGCATAAATGGGGTTAAATCCGAGTGGGGACTTGTAACAAGTGATGTTCCACAGGGATCAGTCTTGGGCCCATTGTTATTTATAATATATATCAATGACCTTGACGAGGGAATTACTAGTGATATGAGAAAATTCGCCGACGACACGAAGATAGGTAGGATAATTGATTCAAACATAGAAGTCATAGAACTTCAGGATGATTTAGACAAACTTAATTCGTGGTCAGAAAAGTGGCAGATGCAGTTCAATGTAGATAAATGCAAGGTTCTGAAGCTCGGGAGTGTCTATAACCCAAGCACTTATAAGTTAAATAACGTAGAACTTAGCCATAAAGATTGCGAGAAGGACTTGGGGATGATGGTAAGAAGCAGTGCCGTGTGTTGTTACGCTACTTTGAGGTGTGGTCTTTGTTAGTATGATGTGACTGTGAGGTGTAGTCTTGCCCCTCTATAAGCCTGCTTGTCATGTTTCCTTTTATAGTTCCTTGATAATGTGAGTAGTCACGAAAGGGCTTGGAATTCCTCTATTTTTCATAGTGGTTGTCTTGCATATATATATATATATATATATATATATATATATATATATATATATATATATATATATATATATATATATATATATATATATATATATATAAAACACACACACTGGACATTGTATATTTATACTATAAATTTGTAAATATCATAAATGTATATATACACTATATTCCTCAGGGGATCTTCATTAAAGGAATTGAGCCTGACATCCGCTTCAGTGTTTCTAATCTGAGTGCCTTCTATTTCATAAGGCGCTTGCACGACCCACTCGGGTTTAACGCATGATTTCTTAATATATGTGTGGCCCTTGCTGGTTTAGTGCTCTTTGAAATGGATACATACAATAATGAGAGTTAGATCATGCAAAACACACATGGGTTTCACAATTAGTGTGGATTGGAGGTGGAAAGACGAACAGATGGCGGCGAGTAAAGAGTGAAAGGGGGAAGAAAAAACACGAAATATAAATGGACAGAACTATAATAAGAAAATTCAGGCATAAAAGAGACTGCTAGAGATCAATCTCTGACGAGGAAAGATATATGACAGAGACCCAGAGGCCAAGAGCCAGCTGCGTATGTTGATAAATTGTCACGAAGTGGGGTCAGGAGCTGGAGCATGATCCCTTTAGGCAAGGATTAGTGAGTGCAAGGAAAAAGGGTTACATTTGAGGCAGAGAGAGATAGATAGAGAGAACAAAGCCAGCTGACGTTAATAGATGAAAGAGGGAATTAAAAGCCAGACTTGAGTCGATGGTGCGGTGGCTCATTAAAGTACTGACATTGTAATGGAGTTAGACGCTCACACACACATGCACACGGTGTACGTGAGTGTGTGCGCGTGTGTGTGAGTGTACTCACCTAATTGTACTCACCTAATTGTGGTTGCAGGGGTCGAGACTCTGCTCCTGGCCCCGCCTCTTCGCTGTCCGCTACTGGGTCTCTGCTCTCCCTGCTCCATGAGCTTTATCATACCTTGTCTTAAAACTATGTATGGTTCCTGCCTCCACTATATCTTTATCTAGGCTATTCCACTTCCTGACTACTCTGTGGCTGAAGAAATGCTTCCTAACATCCCTTTGACTCATCTGAGTCTTCAACTTCCAGTTGTGTCCCCTTGTTTCTGTGTTCCCTCTCTGGAACATCCTGTCACTGTCTACCTTGTCAATTCCCCGCAGTATTTTGTATGTCGTTATCATGTCTCCTCTGACCCTTGAGGGTGAGTGTGTGTGTGTGAGTGTGAGTGAGAGTGAGTGTGAGTAAGTGAGAGAATGAGTGAGAGTGCAGAATCTTCTATTTGCATCTTGCAGTGAATAACATTTTCGACTCAGCACTTTGTCAATTTTGAAACTTCCTTCCTGAGCTCCGCCGCCGTCGTCGCCGCCGCCACCACCCGCCACCACCACCACCCGCCACCACCACCTCCACCACCACCACCACCACCACCACCACCACCACCACCACCTCCACCACCACCACCAATAAGGTCACTAACGGACACCACTATCACCAACGGAAATTTAACTAATAAAAAAGAATATCCCTTGAAGATCGTACAACGAATTAAGCACAAGACTCGAAGGTCTGAGAAAAAGGTCCAAGAAAGAGACAGTTTTCTTGATAACTCATGAGAAGTATCACACACGAGGTTGGTTAAGAACCTGCGATTATATCTCTTTGTTCACCATAGGGAGGTTAGCATGAGCCACCACTGTGACCACAAACGCAGTTGTTATTTTTATAGGCGAATCTGTAAGAAGAAGTGGGAAGAAATATAGACGAGAATAACATTGCTCTGCGCTCACACACACTGGGATCACTAGTCACTCATCCCGCCCACACCTGCCCACACCCGCCCACCTACACCCACTCCTCAGTCCTGCCCACACCCTGTTCACACCCACCCACATCCGCCCACATTTGCCCACACTTGCCCTACTCATCTCACTCACGCTCATCCCTACTAATCTCACCCATGCTTATCCCTACTAATCTCACCCATGCTCATCAGTACTAATCTCACCCATGCTCATCCCTACTAATCTCACCCATGCTCATCCCTACTAATCTCACCCATGCTCATCCCTACTAATCTCACCCATGCTCATCCCTACTAATCTCACCCATGCTCATCCCTACTAATCTCACCCATGCTCATCAGTACTAATCTCACCTAAGTTCATCCATACTCATCTCACCTACATTCTTCCGTATTCATCCCACCTACGTTCAACCGTGCTCATCTCACCTACGTTCATACATACTCAGCCACGATCATGCCTACTCAGCCACGTCCATGCCTACTCAGCCACGTCCATGCCTACTCAGCCACGTCCATGCCTACTCAGCCACGTAAATGCCTACTCAGCCACGTCCATGCCTACTCAGCCACATCCATGCCTACTCAGCCACGTCCATGCCTACTCAGCCACGTCCATGCCTACTCAGCCACGTCCATGCCTACTCAGCCACGTCCATGCCTACTCAGCCACGTCCATGCCTACTCAGCTGTCTCATCCTCACCCACGTACATAAACACTGACTTTTACCAACTTCTCTCTTCACTTCTATTTATTTTTAACTTCTTCCATTTCACTTGGGCGCCTCTCCCCTCCATTCTTAATCCTTGCTCGCTGCTGCTACCCGCTGGTATCATGGTATGTAGGTAGAGTGCATGATGGAGAGGGGACGGGGAGAGGGCGAGGGTTATGAGGGTGAAGATGAGGAAAAAATGAGGGTGAAGGTTAGGATGAGCACGAGGGAGAGGATAAGAGAGGGTTGTGTAGAGAGAGGGGAAGGGTTGTGTAGAGGGAGGGAGAGGGTTACGTAGAGGGAGGGAGAGGGTTATGTAGAGGGAGGGAGAGGGTTACGTAGAGGGAGGGAGAGGGTTATGTAGAGGGAGGGAGAGGGTTACGTAGAGGGAGGGAGAGGGTTATGTAGAGGGAGGGAGAGGGTTATGTAGAGGGAGGGAAAGGGATATGAAGAGGGAGGGAGAGGGTTATGAAGAGGATGGGAGAGGGTTATGTAGAGGGAGGGAGAGGGTTACGTAGAGGGAGGGAGAGGGTTGTATAGAGAGAGGGAAGGGTTGTGTAGAGGAGGGAGAGGGTTACGTAGAGGGAGGGAGAGGGTTGTGTAGAGAGAGGGGAGGGTTGTGTAGAGGGAGGGAGAGGGTTACGTAGAGGGAGGGAGAGGGTTGTGTAGAGAGAGGGGAAGGGATGTGTAGAGGGAGGGAGAGGGTTACGTAGAGGGAGGGAGAGGGTTATGTAGAGGGAGGGAGAGGGTTATGTAGAGGGAGGGAGAGGGTTATGTAGAGGGAGGGAGAGGGTTATGTAGAGGGAGGGAAAGGGTTATGTAGAGGGAGGGAGAGGGTTATGTAGAGGGAGGGAGAGGGTTATGAAGAGGATGGGAGATGGTTATGTAGAGGGAGGGAGAGGGTTACGTAACGGGAGGTTGAGGTTAGCATACGTTGGGGGAAACGTTGGTGATTATACAGTTTCAGGGGCACCACACAGATGAAGGTCTCCCGTGGATGGGTGTCTGGATGCTGCTACTGGCCAGAAATTGAGCTAGTATCGTGTGGAGATGATCCTCACCTGTTGTAATGCTCTCTGCCATGAGCATTACCTCTTGGTTCGTGTTGTACTGCTCCTCAAGGATCACTAGGAATGTTCACCTCAGGTTGACGAATATTCTGTGTTCGTTAAGATCCCATATTGATGATAACTCTTTGATGGTATCGTGGCCACGTTGATGAATATTACAAAAAAATATGTAGATTACAAGTTGATTTTGATTTGAAGTTAATATTTCGCATACTGACGCAGAGATGTGTGTGTGTGTGTGTGTGTGTACTCACCTAATTGTACTCACCTAATTGTGGTTGCAGGGGTCGAGACTCAGCTCCTGGCCCCGCCTCTTCGCTGTCTGCTACTGGGTCTCTGCTCTCCCTGCTCCATGAGCTTTATCATACCTTGTCTTAAAACTATGTATGGTTCCTGCCTCCACTATATCATTCTCTAGTCCATTCCACTTCCTGACTACTCTGTGGCTGAAGAAATGTTTCCTGACATCCCTTTGGCTCATCTGAGTCTTCAGCTTCCAGTTGTGTCCCCTTGTTTCTGTGTTCCCTCTCTGAAACAACCTGTCACTATCTACCTTGTCAATTCCCCGCAGTATTTTGTATGTCGTTATCATGTCTCCTCTGACCCTTCTTTCCTCCAGTGTTGTTAGTCCTATTTCCCTCAGCCTTTCTTCATAAGACAGACCCCTGAGTTGTGGAACTAACCTTGTCGCAAACCTTTGCACTTTCTCTAGTTTCTTGACGTGCTTGACCAGGTGTGGGTTCCAGACTGGTGCTGCATACTCTAGTATGGGCCTGACGTATACGGTATACAGTGTCTTGAACGATTCCTTGTTAAGGTAACGGAACGCTAATCTTAAGTTTGCCAGTCGCCCATATGCTGCCGCGGTTATCTGGTTGATGTGTGCTTCCGGAGACGTGCTTGGTGTTATACTCACCCCAAGGTCTTTCTCCTTTGTTGAGGTTTGTAGCCTTTGTCCACCTAGCCTGTACTCTGTCAGCGGTCTTCTTTGCCCTTCTCCGATCTTCATGACTTTGCATTTGGTGGGGTTAAATTCGAGAAGCCAGTTGCTAGACCAGATGTCAAGCTTGTCCAGGTCACTTTGAAGTCCTGCTTGGTCTTCATCCGATGTGATTCTCCTCATTAATTTCACATCATCTGCGAAAAGAGACACTTCTGAGTCTATCCCATCCGTCATGTCATTCACATATAGCAAGAATAGCATTGGTCCTAGGACTGACCCTGCGGTACACCGCTCGTCACAGGCGCCCACTGTGATACCTCATCACGCACCATGACCCGTTGTTGCCTCCCTGTGAGGTATTCCCTGATCCATTCCAGTGCCCTTCCTGTTATACACGCTTGGTCTTCCATCTTTTTACTAATCTCATGTGAGGAACTGTGTCAAAGGCCTTCCTGCAGTCCAAGAAAATGCAGTCAACCCACCCTCTCTCTCTTGCCTTATCTCTGTTACTTTATCATAGAACTCCAGGAGGTTTGTTACACAGGATTTGCCTTCCCTGAAACCGTGCTGTCTGGCGTTGATTAACCTGTTCTGCTCCAGATGCTCCACCATTCTTTTCTGATGATTTTCTCCAAGACTTTGCACTATACATGTAAGTGACACCGGTCTGTAGTTTAGTGCCTCTTTTCTGTCTCCTTTTTAAAGATGGGGACTACGTTGGCCTTTTCCATATCTCAGGTAGCTGCCCAGTTTCAAGGGATGTGTTGAAAATTTTGGTAAGTGGCACACTCAGAACCTCAGCTCCTTCCCGAAGGACCCATGGTGAGATATTGTCCGGACCCATTGCCTTTGAGGTATCAAGGTCACTGAGTAACTGCTTCACCTCCCCTCAGATGTGTGTATACCCTCCAGCACTCGATACATCCCTTGTTGGTGATGCACCCTGTCCTGTCTACCCAACTGCCTCCTTCCTCCACTGTGAATACTTCCCCTAAACCTCGAGTTGAGCTCCTCACATACCTCTTGATCATTACTTGTGAGTTCCCCATCTTGTGTGCTTGTGTGTGCTTGTGTGTGCTTGTGTGTGTTTGTGTGTGTGTGGGTGTACTCACCTAATTGTACTCACCTAATTGTGGTTGCAGGGGTCGAGACTCAGCTCCTGGCCCCGCATCTTCGCTGTCCGGTACTGGGTCTCTTCTCTCCCTGCTCCATGAGCTTTATCATACCTTGTCTTAAAACTATGTATGGTTCCTGACTCCACTATATCGTGTGCTAGACTATTACACTTCCTGACTACTCTATGGCTGAAGAAATGCTTCCTAACATCCCTTTGACTCATCTGAGTCTTCAGCTTTCAATTGTGTCTTCTTGTTTCTGTGTTCCCACTCTGGAACATCCTGTCACTATCTACCTTGTCGATTCCCCACAGTATTTTGTATGTCATTATCATGTCTCCTCTAACCCTTCTGTCCTCCAGTGTTGTTAGTCCTATTTCCCTCAACCTTTCTTCATAGGACAGACCCCTGAGTTGTGGAACTAACCTTGTCGCAAACCTTTGCACTTTCTCTAATTTATTGACGTGCTTGACCAGATGTGGGTTCCAGACTGGTGCTGCATATTCTAGTATGGGCCTGACGTACACGGTGTACAGTGTCTTGAACGATTCCTTGTTAAGGTAACGGAACGCTAATCTTAGGTTTGCCAGTCGCCCATATGCTGCCACGGTTATCTGGTTGATGTGTGCTTGTGTGTTTGTGTGTGTGTGTGTGTGTGTGTGTATGTGTGTGTGTGTGTGTATGTGTGTGTGTGTGTGTGTGTGTGTGTGTGTGTGTGTGTGTGTGTGTGTGTGTGTGTGTGTGTGTGTGTGTGTATGTGTGTGTGTGTGTGTGTGTGTGTGTGAGTGAGGTTTCTCAAGTTTGACGACAAATGTATTTAGTAAACTCTCGACGTTCTTCTTTAGAATATTGTACTGGGGGACTTTCTTAATTATTATCGATTCTGTTATGATCCTCCGCTGTATATTGTTACAACTCATCCCTTAAAGGTCACTGAAATAATTTATCTGTGCTTATGTGTTGAAACACCACGTATGCATATTGTGTTGATATAGTCGATGCACAGAAAGTTACAGATGCCTTCCAAAAACCTTGTGTATGGAAGAAATCACAATAAAACGCGTGATTGCAAATATGAAAAAAATTCCTCAGTGAAAATGGGAATAAAACCTGAGCGCTCTCGTGTGTTCAAACACACATCTTCGGAGGAATGAAGATATGTGTGTAAGCACATTAAAGCGATCAGGTTTTATTTCCTATTTTCACTGTGGTATTTTTTCAACCTTGTGTATACAAATCACTCGCTAGTGCTACTACTGCTGAAGGAGACGTTAACATCGTTATGGGAGAAAGAGTTTTGTTTACAGATCTGAGATTATCCAAGTAATGAAGAACAAGTAAAGTACAAAGTTTTAAAGATATTTTTTTTTTAGCCCAGAGAAGTTACCTCTCACAGAGAAATGAGTCGAGTTCATAAATATTTTAGTGTACCCTAACTTAGAAAATATGTCGTATATATGCTCAAGTTTGTCTTCTAAGAATCGTGAGTCGCAAACTCGATACGACCTGAGAGATAACTTGGAACTGTCACTTCTTATTGTTTGGGGAGAGGTGGAAGAAAAAGTGTGTGGATAAGTGTATAGATAAGTGTGTGGATAAATACCCGAACGAGTTGGTTTTCCGTATACCTTAGAAATATGCGTACTAGCGTACTAGACTTACTAAAAATCAAGACAGATCATTTTCTGAATGTTCGCCTTTAAAGTTGAATATGATGAAACTTAACCAAGTTGGATTAAGTCCGAGGCCGTCGCAGTTGTTTTATTTTAATAAATCCAGATTTCGAAGGGGAATATTTTGGGTAATGTTTTAGCAGTAGAGTTGTACAAATGGCCACGTAGAGCCAATGACGCCAGGACCTGAGGCGGTAGGCCTTTTCCTGTACTCCTTTACCTTGTGTATCTTGTATGCATATGCCTTGAGGAGGGTCTCTAAGTACACGAAAGCTATATATATTTTTTTTTTCAACAAGTCGGCCGTCTCCCACCGAGGCAGGGTGATCCAAAAAGAAAGAAAATCCCCAAAAATAAAATACTTTCATCATCATTCAACACTTTCACCACACTCATACATAATCACTGTCTTTGCAGAGGAGCTCAGATACGACAGCTGAGAATAGTCCCTCCCAGCTGTCACTATCCCAGACCCCTCCTTTAACGTGCAGGCATTGTACTTCCCATTTCCAGGACTCAAGTCCAACTAAATCAATTAACTGGTTTCCCTGAATCCCTTCACAAAATGTTACCCTGCTCACACTCCAACAGCTCGTCAAGACCCAAAAAACCATTCGTCTCCATTCACTCCTAACACGCTCACACATGCTTGCTGGAAGTCCAAGCCCCTCGCCCACAAAACCTCCTTTACCCCCTCCCTCCAACCTTTTCTAGGACGACCCCTACCCCGCCTTCCTTCCCCTACAGATTTATACGCTCTCCAAGTCATTCTACTTTGATCCAAACCACCTCAACAACCCCTCTTCAGCCCTCTGACAAATACTTTTAGTAACTCCACATCTCCTAATTTCCACATTCCTAATTTTCTGCATAATATTTACACCACACATTGCCTTTAGACAGGACATCTCCACTGCCTCCAGCCGCCTCCTCGCTGCAGCATTTACAACCCATGCTTCACACCCGTATAAGAGTGTTGGTACCATTATACTTTCGTACATTCCCTTCTTTGCCTCCATGGAAAACGTTTTTTGTCTCCACAGATACCTCAATGCACCACTCACCTTTTTCTTTCATCAATTCTATGGCTAACCTCATCCTTCATAAACCCATCCGTCAACTCCCAAATATCTGAAAACATTTACTTCTTCCATAATCCCTCTCTCCAATGTGATACCCAATTTTTCTTTATTTAAATCGTTTGATACCCTCATCACCTTACTCTTTTCTATGTTCACTTTCAACTTTCTACCTTTACACACCCTCCCATACTCGTCCACTAACCTTTGCAACTTTTCTTTAGAATCTTCCATAAGCACAGTATCATCAGCAAAAAGTAACTGTGTCAACTCCCATTTTGCATTTAATTCCCCATAATTTAATCCCACCCCTCTCCCCAACACTCTAGCATTTACTTATTTTACAACCCCATCTATAAATATATTAAACGACCATGGTGACATTACACATCCCTGTCTAAGACCAACTTTTACCGGGAAGTAATCTCCCTCTCTCCTACACACCCTAACCTGAGCCTCACTATCCTCATAAAAACTCTTTACAGCCTTCAGTAACTTACTACCTATTCCATACACTTGCAACATTTGCCACATTGCTCCACTATCCACTCTATCATATGCCTTTTCTAAATCCATAAATGCAATGAAAACTTCTCTACCTTTATCTAAATACTGTTCACATATATGCTTCACTGTAAACACTTGATCTACACATCCCCTACCCACTCTAAAGCCTCCTTGCTCATCTGCAATCCTACTCTCTGTCTTACCTCTAATTCTTTCAATAATAACCCTGCCATACACTTTACCTGGTATACTCAGTAAACTTATTCCCTATAATTCTTACAATCTCTTTTATCACACTTCCCTTTATATAAAGGAACTATACATGCTCTCTTCCAATCCCTAGGTACCTTCCCCTCTTTCATACATTTATTAAACAAAAATACCAACCACTCCAACACTATATCTCCCCTGTTTTTAACATTTCTGTCATGATCCCGTCAGTTCCAGCTGCTTTACCCCCTTTCATTCTACGTAATGCCTCACGCACCTCCCCACACTCACATCCTGCTCTTCTTCACTCCTAAACGATGTTGTACCTCCCTGGCCAGTGCATGAAATTACCGCCTCCCTTTTTCCATCGACATTTAAAAGTTCTTCAAAATATTCCCGCCATCTACCCAATACCTCCAGCTCCCCATCTACTAACTCCCCTACTCTGTTTTAAACTGACAAATCCATTCGTTCCCTAGGCTTCTTAATTCGCTGATCGTGTAGAAAAATGTGCCAAAGATGCAGGTGAGTGCACCAAGACACTACCTTGTTTGCAACAAAGGTCCCAGACGAGGAAACTGCAAGTGAAACTTTGTCGGGTAACTCTCGTCTAAAGTTGTAGCTAGAACCAGCCCAGACAGGTGTCAGGCAAGCCTTCCCTGCCCACGCCGTACCTGATCCTTCCTTCCTGATGTCCCTCAGGTTCCTACCTCCTACGGGTTGTGCTCTGAGCGAGGGGGGTCAGCGTGTTGCTGTAGTCTAGGTCCTAGAGAGAGCGTGTTGGCGGGGGTCTGCCTGTTGCTGTAGTCTAGGTCCTAGAGAGAGCGTGTTGGCGGGGGTCTGCCTGTTGCTGTAGTCTAGGTCCTAGAGAGAGCGTGTTGGCGTGGGTCTGCCTGTTACTATAGTCTAGGTCCTAGAGAGAGCGTGTTGGCGGGGGTCTGCCTGTTGCTGTAGTCTAGGTCCTAGAGAGAGCGTGTTGGCGGGGATCTGCCTGTTGCTGTAGTCTAGGTCCTAGAGAGAGCGTGTTGGCGGGGGTCTGCCTGTTGCTGTAGTCTAGGTCCTAGAGAGAGCGTGTTGGCGGGGGTCTGCCTGTTGCTGTAGTCTAGGTCCTAGAGAGAGCGTGTTGGCGGGGGTCTGCCTGTTGCTGTAGTCTAGGTCCTAGAGAGAGCGTGTTGGCGGGGGTCTGCCTGTTGTAGTCTAGGTCTTAGAGAGAGCGTGTTGGCGGGGGTCTGCCTGTTGCTGTAGTCTAGGTCCTAGAGAGAGCGTGTTGGCGGGGTCTGCCTGTTGCTGTAGTCTAGGTCCTAGAGAGAGCGTGTTGGCGGGGGTCTGCCTGTTGCTATAGTCTAGGTCCTAGAGAAGCGTGTTGGCCGGGGTCTGCCTGTTGCTATAGTCTAGGTCCTAGAGAGAGCGTGTTGGCGGGGGTCTGCCTGTTGCTATAGTCTAGGTCCTAGAGAGAGCGTGTTGGCGGGGGTCTGCCTGTTGCTGTAGTCTAGGTCCTAGAGAGAGCGTGTTGGCGGGGGTCTGCCTGTTGCTGTAGACTAGGTCCTAGAGAGAGCGTGTTGGCGGGGGTCTGCCTGTTGCTATAGTCTAGGTTCTAGAGAGAGCGTGTTGGCGGGGGTCTGCCTGTTGCTATAGTCTAGGTCATAGAGAGAGCGTGTTGGCGGGGTCTGCCTGTTGCTATAGTCTAGGTAAGAGAGAGCGTGTTGGCGGGGTCTGCCTGTTGCTGTAGACTAGGTCCTAGAGAGAGCGTGTTGGCGGGGTCTGCCTGTTGCTATAGTCTAGGTTCTAGAGAAGCGTGTTGGCGGGGGTCTGCCTGTTGCTATAGTCTAGGTTCTAGAGAGAGCGTGTTGGCGGGGGTCTGCCTGTTGCTATAGTCTAGGTCCTAGAGAGAGCGTGTTGGCGGGGGTCTGCCTGTTGCTATAGTCTAGGTCCTAGAGAAAGCGTGTTGGCGGGGGTCTGCCTGTTGCTGTATTCTAGGTCCTAGAGAGAGCGTGTTAGCGGGGGTCTGCCTGTTGCTGTAGTCTAGGTCCTAGAGAGAGCGTGTTGGCGGGGGTCTGCCTGTTGCTATAGTCTAGGTCCTAGAGAAGCGTGTTGGCGGGGTCTGCCTGTTGCTGTAGTCTAGGTCTTAGAGAGAGCGTGTTGGCGGGGTCTGCCTGTTGCTATAGTCTAGGTCCTAGAGAGAGCGTGTTGGCGGGGTCTGCCTGTTGCTATAGTCTAGGTCTAGAGAGAGCGTGTTGGCGGGGGTCTGCCTGTTGCTATAGTCTAGGTCCTAGAGAGAGCGTGTTGGCCGGGGTCTGCCTGTTGCTATAGTCTAGGTCCTAGAGAGAGCGTGTTGGCGGGGGTCTGCCTGTTGCTATAGTCTAGGTTCTAGAGAGAGCGTGTTGGCGGGGTCTGCCTGTTGATATAGTCTAGGTTCTAGAGAGGCGTGTTGCGGGGTCTGCCTGTTGCTATAATCTAGGTCCTAGAGAGAGCGTGTTGGCGGGGGTCTGCCTGTTGCTATAGTCTAGGTTCTAGAGAGAGCGTGTTGGCGGGGGTCTGCCTGTTGATATAGTCTAGGTTCTAGAGAGAGCGTGTTGGCGGGGGTCTGCCTGTTGCTATAGTCTAGGTTCTAGAGAGAGCGTGTTAGCGGGTCTGCCTGTTGCTATAGTCTAGGTCCTAGAGAGAGCGTGTTGGCGGGGGTCTGCCTGTTGATATAGTCTAGGTTCTAGAGAGAGCGTGTTAGCGGGGGTCTGCCTGTTGATATAGTCTAGGTTCTAGAGAGAGCGTGTTGGCGGGGGTCTGCCTGTTGATATAGTCTAGGTTCTAGAGAGAGCGTGTTGGCGGGGGTCTGCCTGTTGATATAGTCTAGGTTCTAGAGAAAGCGTGTTGGCGGGGGTCTGCCTGTTGATATAGTCTAGGTTCTAGAGAAAGCGTGTTGGCGGGGGTCTGCCTGTTGCTGTAGTCTAGGCCCCAGACAGAACGTATTAACGGTTTTCCTGTTGAATGATGGAGTACATTTTTACTTAATATAAACTATTACTGAAATATTTATAGGCAGCTTTAGATGTAGCAATAAGGCATCTGTGGGTTTATTAGTGGATAAACTTAGAATAATGAAAAATAATAATGAAGATCTTGTGTTGTAGTAGCGCTGAAATGAAGAATGGTGGAGTATATTTGAGTGTAAACTTAAAATTAAGACATATATTGTAAAACGATGACTTGCAGCGAATTCTTAAAAGCTGTAGAATGATGGAAATCTCTTGCAAATAAACCTGCACTTAAGCTATGGTTTAAAAAAATCAATCGTTGCAGCAGAAGCTTATAAACTAGTATTTGAAAAAAAAAATTATTTATTTGTGAGTAAGAGCTTAGAATGATGGAGATTTATTTTAAACATTTAGATCTACTTTAGACATTCAGCGCTGGTGAATGTTACTGAATTTCTTTTTTTCCTGGTCTTGGGCCGTGTAGGTGTCAATCTTATTGAAGAAATTGGGAAAATAAAATATCGGTTTCTATACGATAACTTGTGAATGTTCCAACCGATGGGTTTCAAACCTTCAATGCTGATGTGTCTTACTTACAGGGAGGAAACTGTTGTTGGTGGAATGTGCAGTTGTTGCCAGTTTACAATATTTTACTTCATCTGTCCTTGTTTGGTAACTTTAGGAAGCTCTTAAAAAGATTTCTTACGTGCGACCAGCAGTAACAGCATAGTTGATCAGGCCCTGATCCACCGCGAGGTGGATCAGGTCCATGTGGGCGTTCACCCCCGGAACACCCTCCAGGTATACACACTCCACATAAGATTGTAGAAGATAAGAAAACTGAGAAAGATTTAAAAATAATTTATTGCGTTTTTTTAGTTTGACAAATTTAGTGAGGCCTTAACTATTATTTTATCGTTTTTTTAAACAATAATTGGATGCATCAGCAAGGCAGGTTACTTGATGCTGGTGAGAGGCTCTTGATCTAAGGAAATGAACCTGTGTTCCATTTCCTTGAATCGAGCCAGAATGCCTTCCAATCATCTCAGAGAGAGAGAGATCGAAGTCAGCAGAATTCGAAACCACGTTAGGGGCATCTGGTCCCAAGTGACGCTCTAGATCACTCGGGTAAAGATGCCTCAAAAGCTGGGCAACCTTGTTTACAAGAAATGTTCACCATGTAAACATGTCATGTAAACATGATGTGTAAACATGGTATGTAAACATGGTTTGTAAACAAGGCTGCCCAGCTTTTGAGGCATGTGGCCCAGTGGTCTAGAGTGTCACTTGGGAGACCTTGCCAAACGCCCCTGACGTGGTTTCGAATCCTGATGACTGCGATCTTTCTCTGTGTATACCCTCCAGTTTCTGCGTGGTGCAGAAACAAGAGGGAATAAGGCATGCGAAAATTTGTGTATGCAATAATTTCGCAAAAATCATTCTGAACCTAACGAAAAAAATATATTTCATTGTGTTTGTTTATTATTAAACTATTGTAAACTTATCTAAAATATATTTAGTTGGATTAGGCTAAATTAAATTGCGCTTGTTATATAATAAGGTTAGTTAAGTTTTCTAAGGTTCTTTTGGTACAAAATTATTAATTTTTACATTAACATTAATGAAAAAATATATATCTTTAAACATAAAAGAGAAAATTTGAGAAAGGACTTGATTTTAAATGAGTTCTTGCTAATTGACCAGTTTTACCTATTCAACACGACATTATATATATATATATATATATATATATATATATATATATATATATATATATATATATATATATATATACGTGTATTTGCGGCGATGCGCAAGCCGACCAATATGGTCTACATGGTCTTAACTGTTCTAAAACCAAGGGTTGGCATGCAAGACACAATGAGGTCAACGACATCATAAAGAGAACCCTCGCTACAGCTGGATGCCCAGCCGAGAGAGCCCGATCACTAGCAGCCAACAACGCCCACAACCCAGCAAACCGCCCCGACGGGATCACCATCTATCCTTGGAAGAATGGCAAGCTCTTAGCATGGGATTATACCTGTGTGTCGACACTGGCTGACACCTACATCCATCACAGTGTCGGGCGACAGGGAGGAGCTGCTGACCACAGAGAGGAGTACAAGATCGGCAAGAACAGGGACATAAGCCAACAGTATAAATTTGTCCCAGTGGGATCAGAGGGAAGCGTGGGGAAAAATGCAACACGTTTCCTTAAAGAACTGGGTTCCAGACTCATCGACACCACCAGGGACCCAAGGGCAGCCACGTTCATGTTCCAGCGTCTCAGCGTGGCCATCCAGAGGGGAAACGCATGCTGTATACTGGGCTCGCGTCCGGCTTCGGAGGAGCTGGAGGAGATTCATAATCTTTGATATATTGTACCATTTTATTCATGTTCATGTTTTCCATTGATGTATTCTGTCTGTTAATAAAGCATTCCATCATCATATATAGGGAGTGGTAGGAGAAGAAAATATTCAAACCTGCTCCGGGAGAACCTCGAGTTTTCCTTGAGGTACGTTTATTGTCTTCTGAGGATGAGGGTCCCAATAAAGTTCCAGAGGTGGTACCTCCTATATATATATATATATATATATATATATATATATATATATATATATATATATATATATATATATATATATATATATATATATATATATATATATATATATATATATATATATGTATATTATAATATCTTATTCTATATGATAGTCACAGAGTAGGAACGAACTAAATCTAATTATATTTACCTGTCATATTCCATCACGTAGGTTGAGGTTCATTCGGTGAGTAGAAATTTGTCTGCCTGAGCTGGGAGACTTCAGTAGGTCGATGAGAATATCGTCAAGTATTCCAGCAAGGTTCATCAACTACGGCAGCCTCAAAGGTTTCCTCCCAGCAGAGCTGGAGTTACTGTCACCTGGGAATTACCACCTCTCAGGATAACATATCCCACACAGGAGAAATGGAATTTTTATGACTATATTTCCGTCATCCCAGAGTGGAGCTGAGAGAAACTGCTCGATCGTACTGCTGTATCCTGGAGCCGGTCCTAAACTCGGCTACAGTTTTGAGCGTTAACTTGAGAACGATTTTTCTGGCTGGCTTTAAACTGTCAATATTTAGTGTATTTTATTTATTGGAAAATTTGCATTGTTATTGATACGTGTAGGTGCCAGTTCGCCAATTTTATACATGCAAGTAGCACACTGGTTTCAATATGTTAAAGATATACGATACCAATACCTTGATAAGTAAGACACCTGTGCAACAGTTAGGTATCTTTATTCCTAAATGTTTCGCCTACACAGTAGGCTTCTTCAGTCGAGTACAGAGGAGACATAAGGACCAGTAGAGATGTCAAGACGATGTCATCAGTCTCTCACCCTTGACGTGGACTCATTACATCGTCCTAACATCTCTACTACTTCTGCTGCCACTGTACTTGACTGAAGAAGTCTACTGTGTAGCGAAATGTTTCGGAATAAAGATACCTAACTGTTCCACATGTCAATTACTTATCTGATCAATAACTTGAGAACTCATCTTCTGATAGGCTTCAAATTTTCACTACAGTTCTGTCCGTGGTGAAAGTTGGTGCTAATCTGCAAATTTTATTTAAATAAATTGTGGGGTAAAAAAAAACCATACCACGGGTTCGAACCCCACCTGTTGTATGATTTGTTTGCAATCGTGTCATTACGATTTCGTGAGTCAAATTGTGTGGTAATTTATTGTGTTGTATGTGTGCTCTAATTTGCCACTTTGATTAAACCTGGATAAAGGTTTCCGCCTCATAACTCAAGAACTTAAGGTGCTTATGGACTGACCCTGAACATGGGATTTGTTTTGGGCTGTGTAGGTGTCAATTTGACCTCCTTATTGAAAAAAAAAATCATTTTGATTCCATGTGATGACTTTGGAATGTCTGTATTTTCCTTTTCCGTTCATTGCGGTCTGGGGGACCGGGTTTATGAGATACTGGGTTTATGGTATACCGGGTGTATGGTATGCTGAGTTTATGGTATACTGGGTTTATGGGATACTGGATTTATGATATACTGGATTTATGGTATACTGGCTTTATAGGATACTGGATTTATAGTATACTGGGTTTATGGTATACTTGGTTTATGGTATACTGTGTTTATGGTATACTGGGTTTATGGTATACTCTGTTTATGGTATACTGTGTTTATGGTATACTGGGTTTATGGGATACTGGGTTTATGGAACACTGTGTTTATGATATACTGGGTTTATGGTATACTGGGTTTATGGTATACTGGGTTTATGGGATACTGAGTATACTTTTCTCAGATCGCGCAGCGACCGAAGCACATCCAGTTTACGGTGAAATTTTCACTACCATGCGACCCACAATAGTGGGCTAACACCCACTACTGTTTACCACTAGCTAGGTGAACAGCAGTGGTGGCGGGTGTGGGCTAACACCCACTACTGTCTACCACTAGCTAGGTGAACAGCAGTGGTGGCAGGTGTGGGCTAACACCCATTACTGTTTACCACTAGCTAGGTGAACAGTAGTGGTGGCAGGTATGGGCTAACACCCACTACTGTTTACCACTAGCTAGGTGAACAGTAGTGGTGGCAGGTGTGGGCTAACACCCACTACTGTTTACCACTAGCTAGGTGAACAGTAGTGGTGGCAGGTGTGGGCTAACACCCACTACTGTTTACCACTAGCTAGGTGAACAGTAGTGGTGGCGGGTGTGGGCTAACACCCACTACTGTTTACCACTAGCTAGATGAACAGTAGTGGTGGCGGGGTGGGCTAACACCCCTACTGTTTACCACTAGCTAGGTGAACAGCAGTGGTGGCAGGTGTGGGCTAACACCACTACTGTTACCACTAGCTAGGTGAACAGCAGTGGTGGCAGGTGTGGGCTAACACCCACTACTGTTTACCACTAGCTAGGTGAACAGCAGTGGTGGCAGGTGTGGGCTAACACCCACTACTGTTTACCACTAGCTAGGTGAACAGCAGTGGTGGCAGGTGTGGGCTAACACCCACTACTGTTTACCACTAGCTAGGTGAACAGTAGTGGTGGCAGGTGTGGGCTAACACCCACTACTGTTTACCACTAGCTAGGTGAACAGTAGTGGTGGCAGGTGAAAATGAGACTTTCCCATAAGCTACAGTCCTGAGAATCATACCCAGACCCATTCAACTGTGAGCAAAATGCTCTATAATGCATGAAATGCGAAATACTCAAGGTTCCCGGGTGCCCAGGCGGGTCATAACCATCAAATAATAACATTTGAGGAGGAGACCACGAGGAAATAGGCAGGACCACAATACCTGAAGTGTATTCATGACCCACATAATTGTCTATGCAAGAAGCAAGGGAGCGTGAGGGAACACAATCGTGAATTTCCACGATACCTCTTGTATTACAGATGAGCTCTGCAATTTATTTTCACTCGCATTATTCTCTTGAGGAATGCTGCTTGTATTCCAATGAGACGATCAGACATGTGCCCGGCCGGGCATTAACCTTCTGCACGAGCCTGGTGACTCGTTCTTCAGTATGTGGTCTCAGTTCAAAGCAGTAGTAAAAGTCAAGTTCATTTCCATCGTCAAGTTCAAAGAGAAGGAATTAATTCATTTCTGATCCCTCAGGCACCAGTAACTGCATTCATTATAAGTTAATTTTAACATTCAAATGACTTTAATATTAATACGAAAATATTAAAGAAAGTTTACGCTATAATGAAGATTCTGTCAGATACTTAACATTGGTACTGCTGAGCGCCTGGAGTTTAAAGGATGGTGGTCCAGTGGAGAGAGTGATGTGTACTCTATTCAATTCACACAGGGCTGGGCATGGGAACGCAGGATCGAATCCTGGACAAGCGGCAGTTCCGTTAATGATTCAAAATCACTTGTTTCGTGATTTCTTTAAATATATATATATATATATATATTTTATATATATATATATATATATATATATATATATATATATATATATAGTCGTGCCGATTAGGTAAAACTGGTCAATTAGCAAGAACTCGTCTAAAATTAAGTTCTTTCTAAAATTTTCTCTTATACGTTTAAAGATATATTTTTTTCATTTATGTTAATGTAAGAATTTATAATTTTGTACCAAGAGAAACTTTGAAAACCTACCTAACCTTATTACAAAAGCGCAATTTAATTTAGCCTAACCCAACTAAATATATTTTAGATACGTTAACATTAATTTAATAATAAACAAACACAATGAAATATATTTTTTTCGTTATGTTCAGAATGATTTTGGCGAAATTATTGCATACACAAATTTTCACTTGTCTTATATGGCAAGGTGAGCGTTGCTATTTAAGCCAAAATCACAAGTTTTACCTAATCAGCAATAGTAGTTAGACTGTTGGGTTTAGTCCTGACTCTTTCTCTTCTAATTAAGCTCTTCCTCTCACCGGCTATTCTTCTTCTGTCCCCACTTCCCCCTCGCCCCTAGTGGGTCCTTACCTGAGAGTCTGAACTAACTAAATTACCTAATCGGCACGACACACACACACACACACACACACACACACACACAGAAACAAGGGGACACAACTGGAAGCTGAAGACTCAGATGAGTCAAAGGAATGTTAGGAAGCATTTCTTCAGCCACAGAGTAGTCAGGAAGTGGAATAGTCTAGAGAAAGATATAGTGGAGGCAGGAACCATACATAGTTTTAAGACGAGGTATGATAGAGCTCATGGAGCAGGGAGAGCAGAGACCCAGTAGCGGACAGCGAAGAGGCGGGGCCAGGAGCTATGACTCGACCCCTGCAACCACAAATAGGTGAGTACAAATAGGTGAGTACACACACACACACACACAGACACATATATATATATATATATATATATATATATATATATATATATATATATATATATATATATGCTTGACAATTCGCAAACAGGCGAAATATATATATATTATTGTGTGACTATTTTTTTTAGTAAATACCGACTATAACTGTAGCCAAAAATTTAGCAAAAGTGTAAGTAAAAGTTTCAGACGAAAATATTATTTATCGCAGACTGGGTATGTTGTTTATGAATTTTGGGCAGTGTATATATTCTGGCCCATCCTGAGCCAGCTGCAGGTAACTGCTGGTTTACCCTACATGCTTGTCTCTCACGTTAAATAAATATCCAGTTTAATTTAGTTTCAGTATATGGAAAGCTAATTCATCTACCAAAATTTGGAAAAATACTTCCGAAACGTCTTTAACTTTGACAAGGTCAAATTAAGTTGCATTTATATATATATATATATATTATAATAGAAATTGTGCAAATTTTCCTAACACAGAGTATGAGCAAGCATGATTTGGTGGCTGAAAACACTGTGGAGAGGTACACTGTGGAGAGGTACCTGTGGAGAGGTACCCTGTGGAGAGGTACCCTGTGGAGAGGACTTAGACACTGTGGAGAGATGTAGGACACTGTGGAGAGGTACACTGTGGAGAGGTACACTGTGGAGAGGTACACTGTGGAGAGGTACACTGTGGAGAGGTACACTGTGGAGAGGTACACTGTGGAGAGGTACACTGTGGAGAGGTACACTGTGGAGAGGTACACTGTGGAGAGGTACACTGTTGAGAGGTACACTTGGAGAGGTACACTGTGGAGAGGTACACTGTGAGAGGTACACTTTGGAGAGGTAATTAAGGCTTTACGTGGTGGTAATGTTTACCCTGAGGGAGAAGATGGAAGTAACTCCCCATACAGAGGACAACGTTTGAGTTATTGAAGTACTCGTGACATTTCCAGACATCTGAGAGCAAACTTGATTGAGTCCATCACGCACACAATTAAAGTTCATTTCGACTGAGTCTTCTAAGTTCCCCCCATCTGTGAGTGCCAGCCCGGCCTTGGTGCCAGGTGGGCCATGGTGGTTAGTGTCAGGTGGGCCATAATGGTACCAGGTGGACCATGGTGGTTAGTGTCAGGTGGGCCATGATGAGTGCCAGGTGGGCCATGGTGGTTAGTGTCAGGTGGGTCATGATGGGTGCCAGGTGGGCCATGATGGTAAGTGTCAGGTATCATAACATCAGTGGTATACAGTACCAACAAGTTGAAGAATTAGACACATGTGCAACATCTGGGTAGCTTTATTATGTAGACGTTTCGCCCTCCATTGACTTTATTAATACAATACGGGACAAAAAACAGAAGACTGCTGAACAGGTCGAAGATGAGGTAGTCAGTCCCTCAACCTAGCAGCAGGCGTTCACTACCGTAGTCTTGATGAATCTTGTAGAAAATGAGGGAGTCAGTCCCTGAGTCTTATATACCGGAGTCAGATGAGGTGCAGCAGGTGAAGGCATCGTCACTGGTGGGCGGGACCCACCAGTGGTGAACCTGTGGTAGTAAGTAGTCGTGGAGGTGTCGTCTACCAAAACTCCATGGATGTGGTCGTAACTGTGGAGGTGTCCGCTGTACCCACTTAAGAGAGCCAGCTAAAACAACCACTTTTGAGAGCCAGTTTAAACAACCAATTAACAGCCAGTTAAAACAGCCACTTAAGAGGGCAAGTTAAAACAACCATTTAGAACCAGTTAAAACAACAACTTAAGAGAACTAGTTAAAACAACGACTTAAGAGAGCCACTTAAAACAATTACTTAAGAAGACTAGTTAAAACAACCCCTTAAGCTAACTTGCTAAAACAACAATTTAAGAGGACTAGTTAAAACAAACACTTAAGAGAGACAGTTAAAAAAATTACTTAGAAGCCAGTTAAAACAACCACTTAAGAGCCAGATAAAACAACCCCTTAAGTGGCAGATAAAACAACCACTTAAGTGCCAGATAAAACAACCACTTATATTCCATATAAAACAACAGTTATTAAGAGGCATCGTCTTGTAATTTGCTTCAATAAAGTTTAAAATCAAACACTAAGTGGAATTGGCAAGTTCCACTCAGGGAAATAAGCGAAAGAAAAGGGCAGCTTGAGAGGGAAGGGGAAGACTGAAGGGAAGGGGAGGCTGAAGGGAAGGGGGAGGCTGAGAGGGAAGGGGGAGGCTGAGAGGGAAGGGGAAACTGAAAGGGAAGGGGGAGACTGAGAGGGAAGGGGGAGACTGAGACGGGAAGAGGGAGGCTGAAAGGGATGGGAAGCTGAAAGGGAAAGGGAAGACTGAGAGGGAAAGGGGAGACTGAGAAGGAAGGGGGTGACTGAGAAGGAAGAGGGAGACTGAGAAGGAAGGGAGAGAGTGAGAGGGAAGGGGTAGAGAGGGAACATGGAACTCTTAATAACACTAACAAAACATACAGGTCAATGCTCGCTCCTTCCTGAAATTCAGTTCCGATTTTTTGTTTTGTTTATGTGAAGTGGATGAGTTGGCGTTGAGGCAAACACGACGGTGTAAACAACCCTGATCACCGTGTTTGTTGTTTGTGCAAATAACTTTGATCACTGTTTTTTTTTTTTTTGTCTGTAGAGGCATCTGTCATTTAGGTGTTTGTTGTTTATATAAACAACTCTGTTCAATGTGATTCGTTTTTGTGTACAAGGCATTGAGCAGCATGGTTAATGTTTGCACAAATAACACTGGTTAACATGTTTGTAAAGATGGTCCAGATTAACCTGTTAATCGTTGGTATAATTATCCGTGATTAACCTGTTTACTGTAGTGTTTGCTTAATGGGCAGTGATCAACGTGTCTTGTTTGTGTATAAAGGATTAGTCTTTCTCCCTGTCCCTGTCTCCAAGACTATTGTAATCGTCATCACTGATTTCTGGTCTCTTGGACTTTAACATATCTACTCTTGAAACTGCGTATTGTGTTTGCCTCCGACACTGCCTCATCCAACACATTCGGTTAAATACCGAATGTGTTGGAGATTTCTTAACGTCACCATGCTTTATCCGTGTCTTTGACGTTCTTGTACTCAATTGTACTCACCTAATTGTGGTTGCAGGGGTCGATACTTAGCTCCTGGCCCCGCCTCTTCACTGACCGCTACTAGGTCCTCTCTCTCCCTGCTCCATAAGCTTTATCATACCTCGGCCTAAACCTATGTATGGTTCCTGCCTCCACTACATCAATTGCTAGACTATTCCACTTTCTAACAACTCTATGACTGAAGAAATACTTCCTAACATCCCATTGACTCATCTGAATCTTCATCTTCCATTTGTGACCCCTTGTTTCTGTGTCCCATCTCTGGAACATTCTGTCTTTGTCCACCTTGTCAATTCCTCGCAATATTTTATATGTCGTTATCATGTTTCCCTGACCCTCCTGTCTTCAAGTGTCGTCAGGCCGATTTCCCTTAACCTTTCTTCGTAGGACAATCCCTTTAACTCTGGGACTAGTCTTGTTGCAAACCTTTGCACTTTCTCTAATTTCTTGACGTGTTTGACCAGGTGTGGATTCCAAACTGGTGCTGCATACTCCAGTATGGGCCTGACGTATATGGTGTACAGAGTCTTGAATGATTACTTAGTGAGGTATTGGAACGCTATTCTTAAGTTTGCCAGACGCCCGTATGCTGCAGCAGTTATCTGATTGATGTGTGCCTCAGGAGATGTGTTCGGTATTATACTCACCCCAAGATCTTTTTCCTTAAGTGAGGTTTGCAGACTTTGGCCACCTAGACTATACTCTGTCTGCGGTCTTCTTTGCCCTTCCCCAATCTTCATGACTTTGCATTTGGCAGGGTCAAATTCAAGGAGCCAGTTACTGGACCAGGCTTGTAGCCTGTCCAGGTTTCCTTGTAGTCCTGCCTGATCCTCGTTCGATTTAATTATCCTCATTAACTTCACATCATCTGCAAACAGGGACACTTCTGAGTCTATCCCTTCCGTTATGTCATTCACGTATACCAAAAACAGCACAGGTCCTAGGACTGACCCCTGTGGAACCCCGCTCGTCACAGGCGCCCACTCTGACACCTCGTTACGTAACATGACTCGTTGTTGCTTCCCTGTCAGATATTCTCTGATCCATTGCAATGCCTTTCATGTTATGCGTGCCTGATCCTCTAGCTTTTGCATTAACCTTCTTGCAGTCCATGAAAATGCAGTCACCCCTCTCTCTCTCGTGTCTTACTTTTGTTACCTTGTCATAAAACTCTAGTAGGTTTGTAACACAGGATTTTCCTTCCCTGAAACCGTGCTGGTTGTCGTTTATATGCTTGTGGCTTTCTAGGTGTTCCACCACTCTCCTGATGATCTTCTCCATGACTTTGCATACTATACACGTCAGTGACACAGGTCTGTAGTGTGTGTATGTGTGTGTGTGTATGTGTGTGTGTGTATGTATGTGTGTGTGTATGTGTGTGTATGTATGTGTGTGTGTATGTGTGTATGTATGTATATGTGTGTGTGTATGTATGTATATGTGTGTGTGAGCATGTGTGAATATGTGTGTGTGTGGGTGTGCGCGCGTGTGTGTGTACTCACCTAATTGTGGTTGCAGGGATCGAGACTCAGCTCCTGGCCTGGAGTGGAGTGATTTCTGTGTGCATGTAGTCCTCGTGCCAGATAATCCAGATGTAATTAGATTTTCTAATGGATAAGTACACTTGAAGTAGCACTCTGAAGTCATCCTTCATTTCCGTCTAAGACTAAGAAAGTTGTTGTTACTATTACATCAGCAAAATAAAAAATGACACTAAGTAAAAAAAAACACTTTTGTCGTGTTCCTGGGAAATAACAATTATTTCCCAATTCTTTATAACTAAACAAAATTTAGAAAAGTAATTTTGATCCCAGAACTTTGCTTTTGTGGTCAGGACACTTCTGGAACACTGATGTTCTAGGGCAAAACCCCACACCTCACTATGACCACACCTCACTATGACCACACCTCACAATGACCACACCTCACTATGTCCTCACATCAATATGACCTCAATTCACCATGACCACACCTCACTATGACCACACCTCACTATGACCACACCTCACAATGACCACACCTCACTATGACCTCACATCACTATGACCACACCTTACTATGACCACACCTAACTATGACCACTGCTCACTACGACCTCACCTAACTATGATCTCCTGTAACTAAAACCTCACCTCACTATGAGGACACCTCACTATGAACATAAGAACATAAGAAAGGAGGAACACTGCAGCAGGCCTGTTGGCCCATACTAGGCAGGTCCTTCACAATCCGTCCAACTAACAGAATATTTGCTCAACCCAATTTTCAATGCTACCCAAGAAATAAGCTTTGATAATTCTATTTACTCATGTGCGAGTCCCACTCAAATCCAACCCCTCTCACTCATGAATTTATCCAATCTAAATTTGAAACTACCCAAGGTCCTAGCTTCAATAACCCTACTAAGCAGACTGTTCCACTCATCAACTACCCTATTTCTAAACCAATACTTTCCTATATCCTTTCTAACTCTAAACTTATCTAACTTGAATCCATTATTGCGGGTTCTCTCTTGGAGAGATATCCTCAAGACCTTATTTATATCCCCTTTGTTAATACCCATTTTCCACTTGTATACCTCGATCATGTCTCCCCTCATTCTACGTCTTACAAGTGAATGTAATTTAAGGGTCTTCAATCTTTCTTCGTAAGGAAGAGTTCTAATGCTATGTATTAATTTAGTCATTCTACGCTGAATGTTTTCTAACGAATTTATGTCCATTCTGTAATATGGAGACCAAAACTGAGCTGCGAAATCTAGGTGAGGCCTTACTAATGATGTATAAAGCTGTAATATAACCTCTGGACTTCTGTTGCTAACACTTCTTGATATATATCCCAGTAATTTATTTGCCTTATTACGTACGCTTAGGCATTGCTGTCTTGGTTTAAGGTTGCTGCTTACCATCACCCCCAAGTCCTTCTCGCAATCTGTATGGCTAAGTTCTACGTTATTTAACCTATAAGTGCTTGGGTTATGGACACTCCCGAGCTTCAGAACCTTGCATTTATCTACATTGAACTGCATCTGCCACTTTTCTGACCACGAATTAAGTTTGTCTAAATCTTCCTGAAGTTCTATGACATCTATGTTTGAATCAATTATCCTACCTATCTTCGTGTCGTCGGCGAATTTGCTCATATCACTAGTAATTCCCTCGTCAAGGTCATTGATATATATTATAAATAACAACGGGCCTAAGACTGATCCCTGTGGAACACCACTTGTTACAAGTCCCCATTCGGATTTAACCCCACCTCACCTAACTATGACCACAATTCATTATGACCTCACCTAACTATGACCACCCCCACCTATGCCCACATCTACGACCACACATCACTATGACCACTACTCATCGTGATCCACACCTGGGAGTTCATCTGAGGGGACACAGATGGACTTCTGGAGACACGGAACAATTCACCATGACCTCACATCACTATGACCACACCTAACTATGACCACACCTCACTATGATCACAATTCACCATGACATCACTTCACTAAGAACATAAGAAAGGAGGAACACTGCAGCAGGCCTGTTGGCCCATACTAGGCAGGTCCTTCACAATCCGTCCCACTAACAGAATATTTGGTCAACCCAATCTTCAATGCTACCCAAGAAATAAGCTTTGACAATTCTACCCACTCATGCGCGAGTCCCACTCAAATCCAACCCTCTCACTCATGAATTTATCCAACCTAAATTTGAAACTACCCAAGGTCCTAGCTTCAATAACCCTACTAGGCAGACTGTTCCACTCATCAACTACCCTATTTCCAAACCAATACTTTCCTATATCCTTTCTAAATCTAAACTTATCTAACTTGAATCCATTATTGCGGGCTCTCTCTTGGAGAGATATCCTCAAGACCTTATTTATATCCCCTTTGTTAATACCCATTTTCCACTTGTATACCTCGATCATGTCTCCCCTCATTCTACGTCTTACAAGTGAATGTAATTTTAGGGTTTTCAATCTTTCTTCGTAAGGAAGATTTCTAATGCTATGTATTAATTTAGTCATTCTACGCTGAATGTTTTCTAACGAATTTATGTCCATTCTGTAATATGGAGACCAGAACTGAGCTGCGTAATCTAGGTGAGGCCTTACTAATGATGTATAAAGCTGTAATATAACCTCTGGACTTCTGTTGCTAACACTTCTTGATATAAATCCCAGTAATCTATTTGCCTTATTACGTACGCTTAGGCATTGCTGTCTTGGTTTAAGGTTGCTGCTTACCATCACCCCCAAGTCCTTCTCGCAATCTGTATGGCTAAGTTCTACGTTATTTAACTTATAAGTGCTTGGGTTATGGACACTCCCGAGCTTCAGAACCTTGCATTTATCTACATTGAACTGCATCTGCCACTTTTCTGACCACGAATTAAGTTTGTCTAAATCTTCCTGAAGTTCTATGACATCTATGTTTGAATCAATTATCCTACCTATCTTCGTGTCGTAGGCGAATTTGCTCATATCACTAGTAATTCCCTCATCAAGGTCATTGATATATATTATAAATAACAATGGGCCTAAGACTGATCCCTGTGGAACACCACTTGTTACCAGTCCCCATTCGATTTAACCCCATTTATGCACACTCTCTGCTTCCTATTGGTGAGCCATGACTCGATCCATGACAGCACTTTTCCCCCAATGCCATGAGCTGCCACTTTCTTTAACAGTCTCTGGTGCGGTACTCTATCAAAAGCCTTACTAAAGTCTAAATAAACAATATCGAATTCTTTATCGTGATCAACAGCCTCAAAAGCTTTACTGAAGAAGGTTAATAAATTAGATAGGCAGGAACGGCCCTCGTGAATCCATGCTGGGTATCATTAATCAAATTATGGTTATCTAGATGGCTTCTAATAATATCAGCTATAATTGACTCTAGTAATTTGCCTACAATTGAGGTCAGGCTTATTGGGCGGTAGTTTGACGGTAGTGACTTGTCCCCTGCTTTAAAATAGGAATTACATTAGCCATCTTCCACATATCAGACACTACACCTGTTTGAAGAGATAAATTAAAAATGTTAGATATTGGTTCACAGAGTTCCAATTTGCATTCCTTAAGAACCCTTGCAAAAAGCTCATCAGGACCCGGCGATTTATTTTGTTTCAGTCGGTCCAGCTGTTTCATAATCATTTCGCTAGTGACTGTGATATTACATAATTTATCTTCTTCTGGGCCTCTGTAAAAATTAATTACTGGGATATTATTAATGTCTTCCTGTGTGAAAACCGAGAGAAAATAATTATTAAAAATAGAGCACATATCATTCTCCTTGTCAGTAAGATGCCCAAAGTTATTTTTAAGGGACCTATCTTATCCCTAACTTTTGTTCTATAAACCTGGAAAAAACTTTTTGGGTTAGTTTTTGAATCCCTAGCAACTTTAATTTCATAGTCCCGTTTAGCTTTTCTTATTCCCTTTTAACGTCCCTCTTAATGTCAGTATACTGATTTATAAGATGACCCTCACCTCTTTTATGCGCCTATAAATTCCTTTCTTCTGCCCTAAAAGATATTTGAGCCTATTATTCATCCATTTTGGGTCATTTCTACTTGATCTAATTTCTTTATACGGGATAAATGTTCTTTGGGCAGCCTGTATAGTGTTAAGAAAACTGTCATATTGATACCTCTCTTCTTCACCCCAGTCCACAGTTGATAAGTGTTCTCTAAGTCCATTATAATCTGCTAAGCGAAAATCTGGGACCATTACTGAATTATCCCTACTATCATACATCCATTCAATGCTAAAGGTAATTAATTGACTTGTGGTCGCTTGAGCCGAGTTCCTCTGTAATTTCTAAATTATTAAAAAGGGGTTTTCCCTTGCTTGCCAGAACCAAGCAGGTCTGGGGTGGGGGCACTGGCAACTGCAGTGGAGGGAGCTGTTAGGGCTTTAAACTAGAAATAGTTAGTGGTATGGGTTTTGGGGGGAAAACAGAAAAGTCCCAGTGTAGTAATATTATAAGTTGTAGGAGAACTAGTAATAGGCAGAATAAGGTGGATAGTGGAAAGCTAGTGACACTAGATGACAAGGACAGTAATAGGTATAGTGGAAAACAGAGATGAGCAGGAAGGGTAAAGAGAAAGGAGAGTCTCTAAATATATATTACACCAATAGTCGTAGTGCTAGGAATAAGATGGACGAGTTGAGATTAGTTGCAAGTACGGGTATTATTGATGTTTTTGCAATAACTGAGACATGGTTTAATATGAAAAATCGGGACTTGCCTGCCGAATGTCACATTAAGGGTTTTAAATTGTTCCAAGTAGACAGAAGTATCGGGAAAGGGGGGGGTTGCACTCTATGTCCGTGATCATTTAAATTGTTGCATAAAAACGGGTATAAAGTCTGAATTAACACATACAGAGTCTGTCTGGATAGAATTTTCAGAGGGGTGTGAAAATTGATTTTAGGCGTGATTTACCGTCCTCCAAACTTAGATAGGGAACAAGGGAGATTACTTTGGGAGGAAATTGTTAAGGCCACAAGACACGATAACGTAGTAATTCTAGGGGACTTTAACTTTAGTCAGATTGATTGGAATTTCATGACAGGGAATTTAGAATCTAACGACTTTTAGAAGTAGTTCAGGATTGCTTTTGAAGCAGTTTGTAACAGAACCTACAAGGGAAATAACCTACTTGACTTGGTTCTGGCAAGCAAGGAAACCCTTGTTAATAATTTAGAAATTACAGAGGAACTCGGCTCAAGCGACCACAAGTCAATTACCTTTAGCATTGAATGGATGTATGATAGTAGGGATAATTCAGTAATGGTCCCAGATTTTCGCTTAGCAGATTATAATGGACTTAGAGAACACTTATCAACTGTGGACTGGGGTGAAGAAGAGAGGTATCAATATGACAGTTTTCTTAACACTATACAGGCTGCCCAAAGAACATTTATCCCGTATAAAGAAATTAGATCAAGTAGAAATGACCCAAAATGGATGAATAATAGGCTCAAATATCTTTTAGGGCAGAAGAAAGGAATTTATAGGCGCATAAAAAGAGGTGAGGGTCATCTTATAAATCAGTATACTGACATTAAGAGGGACGTTAAAAATGGAATAAGAAAAGCTAAACGGGACTATGAAATTAAAGTTGCTAGGGATTCAAAAACTAACCCAAAAAGTTTTTTCCAGGTTTATAGAACAAAAGTTAGGATAAGATAGGTCCCCTTAAAAATAACTTTGGGCATCTTACTGACAAGGAGAATGATATGTGCTCTATTTTTAATAATTATTTTCTCTCGGTTTTCACACAGGAAGACATTAATAATATCCCAGTAATTAATTTTTACAGAGGCCCAGAAGAAGATAAATTATGTAATATCACAGTCACTAGCGAAATAATTATGAAACAGCTGGACCGACTGAAACAAAATAAATCGCCGGGTCCTGATGAGCTTTTTGCAAGGGTTCTTAAGGAATGCAAAATGGAACTCTGTGAACCAATATCTAACATTTTTAATTTATCTCTTCAAACAGGTGTAGTGTCTGATATGTGGAAGATGGCTAATGTAATTCCTATTTTTAAAGCAGGGGACAAGTCACTACCGTCAAACTACCGCCCAATAAGCCTGACCTCAATTGTAGGCAAATTACTAGAGTCAATTATAGCTGATATTATTAGAAGCCATCTAGATAACCATAATTTGATTAATGATACCCAGCATGGATTCACGAGGGCCGTTCCTGCCTATCTAATTTATTAACCTTCTTCAGTAAAGCTTTTGAGGCTGTTGATCACGATAAAGAATTCGATATTGTTTATTTAGACTTTAGTAAGGCTTTTGATAGAGTACCGCACCAGAGACTGTTAAAGAAAGTGGCAGCTCATGGCATTGGGGGAAAAGTGCTGTCATGGATCGAGTCATGGCTCACCAATAGGAAGCAGAGAGTGTGCATAAATGGGGTTAAATCCGAATGGGGACTTGTAACAAGTGGTGTTCCACAGGGATCAGTCTTAGGCCCATTGTTATTTATAATATATATCAATGACCTTGATGAGGGAATTACTAGTGATATGAGTAAATTCGCCGACGACACGAAGATAGTTAGGATAATTGATTCAAACATAGATGTCATAGAACTTCAGGAAGATTTAGACAAACTTAATTCGTGGTCAGAAAAGTGGCAGATGCAGTTCAATGTAGATAAATGCAAGGTTCTGAAGCTCGGGAGTGTCCATAACCCAAGCACTTATAAGTTAAATAACGTAGAACTTAGCCATACAGATTGGAGAAGGACTTGGGGGTGATGGTAAGCAGCAACCTTAAACCAAGACAGCAATGCCTAAGCGTACGTAATAAGGCAAATAGATTACTGGGATTTATATCAAGAAGTGTTAGCAACAGAAGTCCAGAGGTTATATTACAGCTTTATACATCATTAGTAAGGCCTCACCTAGATTACGCAGCTCAGTTCTGGTCTCCATATTACAGAATGGACATAAATTCGTTAGAAAACATTCAGCGTAGAATGACTAAATTAATACATAGCATTAGAAATCTTCCTTACGAAGAAAGATTGAAGACCCTAAAATTACATTCACTTGTAAGACGTAGAATGAGGGGAGACATGATCGAGGTATACAAGTGGAAAATGGGTATTAACAAAGGGGATATAAATAAGGTCTTGAGGATATCTCTCCAAGAGAGAACCCGCAATAATGGATTCAAGTTAGATAAGTTTAGATTTAGAAAGGATATAGGAAAGTATTGGTTTGGAAATAGGGTAGTTGATGAGTGGAACAGTCTGCCTAGTAGGGTTATTGAAGCTAGGACCTTGGGTAGTTTCAAATTTAGGTTGGATAAATTAATGAGTGAGAGGGGTTGGATTTGAGTGGGTCTCGCGCATGAGTGGGTAGAATTGTCAAAGCTTATTTCTTGGGTAGCATTGAAGATTGGGTTGACCAAATATTCTGTTAGTGGGACGGATTGTGAAGGACCTGCCTAGTATGGGCCAACAGGCCTGCTGCAGTGTTCCTCCTTTCTTATGTTCTTATGTTCTTAAGTCAAGTAGGTTATTTCCCCTTGTAGGTTCTGTTACAAACTGCTTCAAAAAGCAATCCTGAACTATTTCTAAAAAGTCGTTAGATTCTAAATTCCCTGTCATGAAATTCCAATCAATCTGACTAAAGTTAAAGTCCCCTAGAATTACTACGTTATCGTGTCTTGTTGCCTTAACAATTTCCTCCCAAAGTAGTCTCCCTTGTTCCCTATCTAAGTTTGGAGAACGGTAAATCACGCCTAAAATCAATTTTTCACACCCCTCTGAAAATTCTATCCAGACAGACTCTGTATGTGTTAATTCAGACTTTATACCCGTTTTTATGCAACAATTTAAATGATCACGGACATAGAGTGCCACCCCACCCCCTTTCCCCGATACTCCTGTCTACTTGGAACAATTTAAAACCCTGAATGTGACATTCGGCAGGCAAGTCCCGATTTTTCATATTAAACCATGTCTCAGTTATTGCAAAAACATCAATATTACCCGTACTTGCAACTAATCTCAACTCGTCCATCTTATTCCTAGCACTACGACTATTGGTGTAATATATATTTAGAGACCCTCCTTTCTCTTTACCCTTCCTGCTCATCTCTGTTTTTCCACTATACCTATTACTGTCCTTGTCATCTAGTGTCACTAGCTTTCCACTATCCACCTTATTCTGCCTATTACTAGTTCTCCTACAACTTATAATATTACTACACTGGGACTCTCTGTTTTCCCCCAAAACCCATACCACTAACTATTTCTAGTTTAAAGCCCTAACAGCTCCCTCCACTGCAGTTGCCAGTGCCTCCACCCCAGACCTGGATAAGTGAACCCCATCCCTGGCATACATGTCATTTCTGCCATAGAAGAGGTCCCAGTTGTCAATGAATGTTACTGAATTTTCCTTACAGTATTTGTCCAGCCAGCAATTGACACCAATTGCCCTGGACAGCCATTCATTTCCAACTCCTCTCCTTGGCAAAATACCACATATGACAGGGTTCCCACCCTTCTTCCTAATTATGTCTATTGCTGACCTAAACCTGCTAGTCAGGTCCTCACTCCTACGTCTGCCAACATCGTTGCCTCCAGCACTGAGACAGATAATAGGATTGCTCCCATTACCTCTCATGATGTCGTCCAGACGGCTAACAATATCCTCCATCCCAGCCCCAGGAAAGCAAACCCTCTGTCTCCTACTTCTATCAATCAAACAGAAAGCCCTATCCATGTACCTAACCTGACTGTCTCCAACAACAACAATGTTTTTACCTTCCGTTGTGTCTTTCGTCGTGACGCTCCCAGAAGTCGACTCACATTCATCGGGTAGCACGGAGAATGGGTTCGATGTTTCCACAACATTCTCCTGGGTCTTCGTTGTTTCTACCTCTCCACCCGTCCTCTTGAGCCTTAACTTTGTCCCATGCGTTTTAGCCACTGTCCAGGTTCCTTTCCTGGCTTGAGGATTCTCAACAGGAGGATTACTACGAATCCTCTTGTTTTCCTCAGTCAGTCGCTGTATCTCAAGCTTAGCTACCCTCAGTTCTTCCTTCAGCTGCTGGTAGAGTAGCTCAAGAGAGGACATCTTCTTCAGATTGACAGAGAGCACACAAGACACGTCTTCACTGAGTTAAGTCAGGTCCACTATGACCACACCGTACAATGACCTCACCTAATTATGACCATACCTGTCTATGACCTCACCTAACTATGACCACAGTTCACTATGACTTCACCAAACTATTACCACCCCCACATATGACCACATCTACGACCACACCTCACTATGACCACTCCTCACCATGATCCACACCTGGGAGTTCATCTGAGGGGACACAGGTGGACTTCAGGAGACACGAAACTAGGGAAAGCACCAAAACAACTGGAACTACACAAACAAACATAGTCAGGTGTGGTCATAAATAAGTCAGGTGTGGTCATAAATAAGTCAGGTGTGGTCATGGATAGGTGAAGTCTTAGTCAGGTGTGGTCATAAATAGGTGAAGTTTTAGTCAGGTGTGGTCATAAATAGGTGAAGTCTTAGTCAGGTGTGGTCATGGATAGGTGCCTTATAAATTATTATTTTACTGGAATGTGTTAAAGGGTTACAGTGCCTGGGAAATCACGGACATTTATCCCTTCACCAGCATGAGGGTCGCTCCGTTAAAGGAAGAGTTATCTCATGTGTATCTTGTAATATACGTCTGATCATTATTGTTGTTTTATGTTTGTTTACTGTTGGAACTCAGTCTGAGGAAGAGGATAACTTTTACATTCTAATTGTTAAATAAAATTAGCAAACTCAATTTTATGCTAGAGTTGTATGGTGTTTGTAACTACACACTGTCTTTGATTAGAGGTTATTATTGATGGACTAGTGATTT